>CAUDNR010003613.1:21932-47419 GCA_958430865.1 Entrophospora sp. SA101
TCTTCGTCATCATCATCAAAACTTACAATTAAAGTTATCCGTTTGTTTCTTTTAATATATTGATTATTCAGTTAATTGATATAATTATAAAAAAAAATCACTATAAATAGTAATATAATATATACACTTTTACACTTTTACATATACACGCTTATATATATATATATATATATACTTTTTAATCTAATTTTTACATATTTACACTTATATATATATACTTCTAAATATATATATATATATTTTACACAAGATTTGTGAATATATCATCAAAAATAATAAAATCATTGTAATTAGAGACATTTAATTAATCATAATAATAATAAATTAGTAATAATGAGTTGTAATTTAGTTAAAGAGAAAATCATTCAACTGACTGCTTTATACAAACAATATGAATCTATAGTGGACGATTTACAAACATCGATATTTAATTATTTAAATGAATTGAATCAGGAATTAAAGCTAGATTTCATTACATTTGAAAGGTCAAGAAAATATATAGACGATAAAGGTAACTTAAACTGTGCACGTTAAATTGTTTATTTTTTAATAAATAAAATTAAAATCGGGATTTTAATTTTCTTTTTTTTTTTTTTTTTTCCTTACCAAAAATCATCATTAGAAAATATATTTAATTTTCTTAAAAGGGCTGGATTTGATTTTGAGATTGCCTGTAAAGCTTTAGAAAATAATCTTAGATGGAGGATAGAAAATAAGGTTGACAATATTTCAATTAATGATATTCATCCATCTTTACTTGAGATTGGTTTATTCTATTTTCATAAAACTGATAAATTCAATCGTCCCTGTGCAATCCTTAATCTCAGAGAATACACAAAAAAAGATCAACCAATCAAAAAAAACAGCAGCAATCAACAACAAAACGATGATGATTACATGTTGTTACCACCTGTGACAATCGATGATATAAAGAAATTCATTATATTCAATGTTGAAATTTGCAGAAGATTATTATTGGATAAAAGAAATTCTTCGTCGAAAAAAGATAGCATGATATTACAGTATGTCATGCTATTGGATTTGAAAGGTGCAGGTGTTTCAACTTTGGATATGGAATTGGTTCCATTTGCGGTTGATCTCGCGAGACATCATTTTCCTGGTTATATAGGTTCGATATTTGTCTTGAATTATGGCTGGATGTATTCCGGAATATGGCAGATATTCAAAAGAATCTTACCCGAAGAATCGTTGAGTCGCATATTTTTCCCTTCGTCAAACAAAGAATTGCTGGATTATTTTGATGATGATGATTTGTTGTTGGAACATGGCGGGAATGATGACTATAAATACGACTTGAAGAATTACGATATTTATCAATTATACGGCAAACCTTCCTCTGTATTATCGATGCCAAAATCTTTGTACAGGGTTACTTCATTCGATTCATCCCATGAAGTATTCTTCACGCCTTACTCCACTCCTTATTCAAGTAGACCAACAACACCCAATAACGATAATAGCAATAATCTGTCTCCTTCTGTTATAAATATTCGTCCGCCATTCAAGCATCGTTCATCGTCTTCCAGTAGATCATCCAGTAGGCCATCTAGCAGACCTTCAAGCAGACCTCCAAGTCCTGGAGTAATAAATCACCATTATAATAATCATATTAATCATATCAATCATAATCATAATAATCACATTAATCATATTGACATTACTAATAACAACAATAACAACAACACTATCAATAATAATAATGCTAATAGTAATAATAATCATGTTCCAAATTGGTTAAAGATGACTCCAAAATCACCTCGTGTAATTCCTTTACAACCATTAACTCCTACTAACACTAACAATAATGGTATAGTTTCACCAAAACCAATTAAACCAATCCTAACTAATCATTTATCAAATGGTAATCATCACAATAATAGCAACATCAATAATTCCATTAATAATAATAATAATAGTGATCTACATGTCAATTTCCAAATTGATTATCTTTCTCATAATCGTCATCTCCAAAATAACAGCAATAATATCATTAATGATCATTATCCTTTTCCTCATCAATATGAGGAGAATGAAGAAGATGACGAGGAGGAAGGAGATGAAGGACAAAATAATTCTTCTTCATCAATACTAAATCATGAGATTTCCACATCTTTGGTTTCTTCACCCACCAACACTAAAAATTTAAGTTCAGATTCAGATTCGCCAATTTCTACAACTGCCGCCACCGCCACAACTGGTCTATCAATACCAAAATCAAGATTGTATAAATTAACTCGAATACATAAAACTCTCAAAAATTATTTTGAAAGATTACTGTACAGATTCATATCACGTAGAGTAACTGGCGTGCTATATTATATGGTGATGTTTGTGGTTTTCCGTGGTGGTTTGTTCAACGAATTTTGCAAAGTAATAAAACAGAATGCCTTCTCAACTTGATTAATAATTGTCTGAGAGTCTGCAATTGTTGAAATACTGGATAATTTGTGTGATAATTTTGTATTTGGGAAATGAAATTAGTTGGAAATTGAGATCGAAGTTAGGATTGAAATTGTATATATGATTGATTGAGATTTGGATCAAGTTGTAGTTTGTTTTGTTGATAAATTTAAAACGTTTTGAAATTATAATAAACTGAAAATTGATTGAAATCATCACCAACTATAATATAAAATTTTATAAAAATTTGCATTGTTTTTTTATTAATTA
Source organism: Entrophospora sp. SA101 (assembly GCA_958430865.1). Classification (NCBI taxonomy): domain Eukaryota; kingdom Fungi; phylum Glomeromycota; class Glomeromycetes; order Entrophosporales; family Entrophosporaceae; genus Entrophospora; species Entrophospora sp. SA101. The sequence goes on from CAUDNR010003613.1 coordinate 24,624, forward strand.
TGAATTTTTTTCATTTTGCGTTAAAAAATTTTTTTTTAAGCTTCATAATTTACAATTATGTTTTTTAATGTATTAAAAAAAATATAATTATTAATTTATTTTTTTTTTTACACATGATTTATGTTAAATATGTTAAATATTTTTTTAAATTAATAAATAAATTCACATCTTAAAATTGTACATGATTGATTAATGGTTTATTATTCATTTTGTGACTCCCAATCTTAAAGAGTTACTTGCACACCATATTCAATAATTGTATTATTCATTAAAAAAAAAATCAATTAATTTAATCAATTAATTTATTTTAAAACAAATAATGATGGAATTGTTTATTTTAATAAAAAAATAACATTACGATGGATGACATCGAAAAAAAGAAAAATACAGTTAAAAGTTTGCGATTTGGATTTATGAATAATATCATGCTTTTTCACAACAATCTTAATTATTTCCAGATTAAGAATGGTTGACGAAATATTTTGCAGGGCGGGGAATTATTTCGTCGCATTTGACGAAATATGACGAAATTGACGAAATTGACCAATTAAATCGACTAAATTTTCGTAACCAATGATCAAAGGTATGGCTAAATATTTATCAGTATAGTGACGTCACCAAAATAATGATTTAGATTCGGAACCCTTTGTCTTATCATCACGATAAAAAAGAATTGAGAATAATCACCATGGTAAATACCCTACATATTGAATTGCTATATAAAATGCCATGTACAATACAATCAATAAAACCTTCAATGTACTTTCGGCATATGCGTCGATTTTGCTTGAACCTCAAAATTCAGTATGGTATGATCATAACGTTATAAATATCTTATACTAGCAATAATCCATTAGTTTTGAGGTAGTGCTATTGTTTTGACCGGATATATAGTAAAATAGTTTTTTTAGGATTAATTATCACTACTGGCCATTCACACACAAAATAAAATATACATGTAAGCTCATTAAGTCGTGTGTTACAATCAATTGTTTAAAATAAATAAATGACCGATCTATCGAGTTCACATGTGTGCAGGGTTTGAAAGAAGGGCCCAAAAATCAAATCGGCTGATATGATAATTACATATTACCCCATCACTATCCTTGTCCAAAGTTGATGAATGATGTTAATGTATTGGCTGAAATGTTTTGCACTATTTAAAAACAATTAATATATATATGTATAGGACTAAAATTTATTATTTAGTGATCAGCAAGTATTGCAAGTATCTTTTATTTGATTGGCTAAATTAATTTCGTCAATTTCGTCAAAAGATCCTTGGAGATAAATATGAATCTAGTCAACCATTCTTATTCCAGATGATCAACTTATTTTAAATTTAAACTTATCAAGACAAGATATCAGTTATCTAGATTAATAATTATAAATGGAACGGTCGGTTACTTTACCTTTTGCAAGTTGAATTGACAGAAAAAATATACCATATACTTCATTCAATAAGGTCAAATATAAATTAAACTTATATATCAGAGCAATAAGGTTGATCAAAAATGTTTGGTTGTCAAATTAAAAACTTTAGAGCAAATAGTTGGTGGTTATAATCCATTTAATAAGAGTTAAAGAGGCAGTAGTTTATATAATAGATACATTTAATATTATTATTAGTTATGCTATTAATAATAAAGATCACCATTCGATTTGTAATAGTGAGTGATACTTGTTTTTGGTCATGGCTACGATATTTGGTTTGATTAGATGGTAGTGTTTATGGTATATAAGTAGATTTGGTGAATTAAATATTCGATAACCTACAAAAATCAAAAATCAATTTCAAGTTAAATTGTGAAAACTTGAAAGTTTTCCCGAAAAGTTCAAAATTATATGAAATCGCGCAATTCACAACATTATTATATATATATAATCATTATATTCTATAAATTATCAAATTTTGTTGGGTCGTAAATAATTAAATTATTATAAAAAATGGGCGGAAAGTTTACAATTTTAAAATGGTCTGTCCAGCAAATAAAACAGTCGTATTATTCACGTATAACAACCTAATAGCACACTCCGAGGAAGACCGAGCAGTCACGAGTTACCATAAAGGTTGCTCAACTTGAAGAGTTGGCGTTTTTCTTGTTCCAATTACCGTAGATATTACGGGCAACGATTGAAACATAGTTCACAAAGGCCTTGCTATTGCTTTTGTTTCTGGACAAGGAAGTGGCAAAGATCTAATAGCTGAGCTATATACTAATTTTTTTTCCGGATAATGGTAATTGATTAAAGGCAAATAATGATAGGTTAAATTGTATTTTTTTTATACTGCTTTTCGTTTGCAACTATATAGTTTTTTTCTTAGTTTCCTTTTTTACTTATTACCGTTTATGATATTTCCTTATAAATTTATGACTTTATATTAATTATTTGAATCAAGGTTGTTATATAGTTATTTAATCATTTATAAATCCTTACTATTACTACAATTATAATTAACATGCGATTGGCCATTGGCGATCTTCATTTAATAATTTTTTTTGAAAAAAGAAAATGAATTCAATATTTGAAAAATATTTTAATGAAAATGAAAGATTGTTAAACACTGAAGATTTTTATGATGTAAAAATATATGTTGGTGTAGAACCAAACATTAAAGAAGTTCATGCACATGCATCTATCATATCAGCTCATTGTCCATTCTTTGGCAATGTGTTAAGCAATGCAACAAAAGAAAATGGATATTATATTATTAAGAAAGTTAATATTAGTGAAAAATGTTTCAATCCTATTCTCAAGTAAGTTTAAATAAATTTATTATTATATTGAATTGTTTATTTGAATGTATATTATAATAATAATAATCTGTTTAATAATTTCTTTATTTAAGATTTTTATACACATGTAAATTTGAATTTGAAAATTATTCTGGAGATGAAATATTAGAACTATTAACTTCAGCAGATGAACTTGGTATTGAATCACTTTATGAATATATGATGAAATATTTCATTGAAAATTATGAAGATCATATAAAAGAAAATCCAGTTAAAATTCTACAACTGATTTATGCTAATGAAAAATTTAAAGAATTAAAAAATATCTATTTAGAAAAGGTTTGTGATTATAGTGAAAAATTATTCAAATCAAGGGAATTTAAATCATTGGAAAAACCAATTCTATTGGAAATTCTCAAAAGAGATGATTTTTCTGTTGATGAAATAGATATTTGGGAAAACATTATTAAATGGGGATTGGCAAAACATCCTGAAATCAATAATAATAATAATGTTGAAGATTGGTCATCACAAAATTTTGTTGATTTAGGCAACACATTAAAAGAATTCCTTTCTCTGATAAGATTTCGGGATGTTTCTAAAGAGGATTTTCTCAATAAAATTATGCCATATCATATGCTTTTTCCTTGGACTTTATGGAAGGATATTTCACATTATTATTTACTTCCAGATAAACAACAAAAATTAAATTTATTATCATCAAGAATTTCAAAATTGAATTCAACACTTGAATCATTGACAATCAATCAAAATCTTACTTTGCTTTTTGCAAGTTGGATTGATAGAAAAAACCCACCATATAGTTCATTCAGGGAGGTCAAATATAAATTCAAACTTTTGTATCGGAGTAGTAGAGATGGTTTAAATCCAGTTATATTTCATCAAAAATGTGATAATATCAACAAAACTCTTGTAGTTGCCAAAATACAAAATTCAGATCAAATAGTTGGTGGCTATAATCCCCTCAATTGGAATGGAAAGGTGATTGATAAAAATACAACTGAAAGTTTTATATTTAATATAAGTAATAAAAATAATATTAATACTGCACAATTTAGTTATGTTATTAATAACAAGTGTGAACATGCAATTTATTGTCATCCAAATTGTTTACCACTTTTTGGTAGTGGTTTTAGTGGTGAATTTGATATTTATTTTGAAAAAAATGGTAGTATTCATACCAGGCCATCAAGTTATGCTAATATCAATTTAGTAGATAGTAGTAGATTTGATGAATTAGAAGTTTTTCAAATTAATTAACCATATTAATTATTTATTATCTTACCATACTATTTACCTAACAACATTTTTTCTATGTAATATTTGATAAATTTAAATAAAATAATGAGAATTCTTTTTCTGATTCATTAAATAAAGGCAGTATAATGGTAATGCTACTAGTAGTATTTCTTAATAATAATTATAATTATTAAAAAGAGAAATTTGGTACTTGATTGAATATAGCAAAAGGATGCAATTTATTAAAACATCATCATTATCAAAGGATAAATTCTCTTGTAAGTCAATTCTTTCATCCATTAATCCCAGTCATCATTTAATTCAATAGTCAATTAATTTCATACACTCCATATAAAATTTCTTGATGTCTATAAACAATTTCTTACCATTTTGTTTTAAAGCTTCAAACCGAACTTTTTTGTATGCAAACCAAGAAGAAAAATACTGTATATCTTGGGAATGATATGTTTTATGTATTGTAAACTTTAAAAATAGGAAAAGTGTTGCAAAAACCAATATTGTCTACTGATTTAACAAGTCAAAATTTATATATTTTAATCCAGATAATGAAAATTTAATAATTTATATTTCAATACCAATGGGAGAGCATTGTATATTAAATAAGAGTTGTAACAGCAACTCGTTTATATAAACTTTGAACTCTGATAATAATTACACGTGATTTCACACGTTTTGGTAGAAAATATATATTTTTATTTACTGATATCATTTAACATAAATTTCATAAAAAAAGATTGTTACAAGTATGTTTAGTAATATAATAGGATTTTAAGTTTGGACAGCCAGTTTCCAGGTAAATGCTGAATTATGCATTCGTTCACAAATTTCCAAGCGCCTTTTTGTAATTCACCGCTCAGCATCTCTTTCCACTCATTAGATTAATGACAATATATTAACAATAAGATATAATGAGGAATTACTTATTTAAGTAGGGTTTCCTGATTACGATGTTGACTCTTCATTTACCTGCAGTTTTTCACGATAATTCATATTTTGGTGTTTTCCAAACTTTATGTAATGCTACTAACAGCTGCCCGTTATTTGTTTCGTCTAATCAATCTCCAAATTTGACATCACCCAAGGCATCAAATTCTACTGAGCTATTTTTTGTTTTTCATCCTCAAGATTTTGTCAAGTCCGTGTTATTGAAGAATTAAATGCAAATCAATTCTTCTCAAACAGGAACTAAATGTGGTGTAAAATATGTTAATTAAATGTCCACTTCAACCTCAGCATTAAATTACATCTCCTCCATATTACTACCGCCGAATGGGCTGTATTTGATTATCCACCTTTAATGTCCTCCAAGTGAAGAATCAAGAGATTTATAAAAATTAATCTACCATAAATACGGCATTTATTACAAGAAATCGGAATTAATTATAACAGTCGGTCATTCATTCGTACACTTATATGTTAGTCCAATGTAGAAAATCAAGTCTCGAAGCCTCACATATTTTATAAATTATGTGACAAACTATTAGATGGTCTTTGTTGACCTGTTGATGCTGCTGACATCAATACAGTCAAACCTTGTCATAACGGATTTCGATCTAGTACAAATTTAGAATGTATCTGCAGAAATATCCAATCAAATACAATATTTCTGCAGATACCTTTTAAATTTGTACTAGATCGAAATCCGTTATGACAAGGTTTGACTGTATTCCACAAAACTAAATGCCGTTTACCGTTTAATACTTTTAATGCAATGTATGTAATACTCTATATGCATGGTCAGCTGAATGTCATATTTTTGATAAAGAACATTACCACTATGAAGGTCACGGTACTTTATTGTATGCTCTTATCAATTTTCATTTTCGTTGATACTATTGCTATTACTCATATTCCATATTAATTCATATATTAATAACGTACGTTTTCAATAAATTATTTTTATAGGGCCACAAAACCACGACCACCGCGCTACCATAAAAAAGAAGATAAAGAATAAAGGTCTTTTTACTAACAGAAAAGAATTAAATAAGTTTTATTGAATATTAATTCGATTAAAAAAAGAGTGGGGTTACTATTACAGCATGCATATGAAATTTGTTATTTTCTTTTTGAAAAAATCAATTTCAAATCTACCGGTCTTATTAAAGTCGAAACATTAATTAGTATTTTATCTTTATGAGGAGATTTTAGTGGCAAACTAATGTCATAATTCAATACTGAAAAGTGTGGGAGTAGAAATATATTATTAAGATTATTGTTGGGTGTTAATTCAAATAATTCATCAATAATAAATAAATAAATAAATATTTTACTTACATAACATTGAAATTATTATACGTTGTTCCATTAAGGAGAAATTTTGTCCAATACTGAATAAAGAAAACAGACAGATTGTTATTTTCAAAGATCAATAAAACAAAAAGCTGGAATAAAAAAATAATTACCAGTTTCTTGGCCCGGCGGAGAAAGGCATCCAAGCATGTAGATTATTATCACCTTTACTTGATAAGAATCTTTCCGGATTAAATTTTTCAGGGTCCGGCCAACTTTGTGGATCACGATGAACAGCCCAAATATTAACACTTGCCATAGTATTTTTTGGAATTATCATTTGGCCATATCTCAATTCTTTTTTGGTGAGACGTGGAAGAGTCTCAACAAGTGCTGGATAAAGACGTAAAGATTCTTTAATTATTGCATTAATATATTTAAGATTCTATATCATATAATATATAAATATTTGTATGTATTTAGTAAGAAGCACCAAAATGACAATGATCTCATTTGGAACACACTCTAATAAAATAGATCAACTATAAATAACTACCTTTAAATCTTCTGAGGTTGGAATTTTTCCTTTCACACCCAAGACACTGATTGCTTCTTCTCTGGCTTTATTTTGTATCTCCTAATTGATTGATTGATTGATTGATTAACAATTGGTAATTAAATAAATTTTAATTTCTTGAAAAAATTTAAATCAATAATTACAGGATATTTGGCCATATAGTAGAAAGCTACACTCAAAGCATGTGAAGTTGCTATCAAATGAAATATTTTATCCAAATAATTGATTAATATTATAATTCCCTAAAAAAAAATCAAAATTAAAGAATATAATTAATTACTGTCATGTCCAGCTAAGAAAAAAGTGACCATTTCATCTCTCAAATCATCAGAGGACATTTCATAATTTTCTTCATTGGCAGCTTCAATCATCCCATATAACAAATCATTTCTTAATGTTGAATCTTTATCATTATCATCATTATTAGAAAGTTTTGATTTTTTAATCTCTTCTCTTCTATTTTGAATGATTTTGAGCATATTGTAATTAAACATTTCTAAATCATTTTCAAATTCAGCTTTTGATTTTCTTTGAAATTTATGTAACCATGGTACAACATAAAGAAGTGGATCACCAAGAAAATCTATAATTTTAACATAAGTCTCAATCACCTCATGTTGAGCTTCTAAATTTTCCAAACACTAAAAAAAATAAAATCTAATGTTATTTATTATTAATGTAAATAAAAAATTTTATGATTCGATTGATTTAAATACCTTGAAATCATAATTAAATGCAACTTTTCCTAAAACTTGTATGGTGGTTCTTTGCATTACTTTAAAGATATCAAATGGTTGGTCAACTATTTTATCAAGTAAATTTATCAAATCAATTGTTATTTTCCCAACAACTTCTGGGGAAAGTGCACGGTTAAATGCAGGATTTGCTATCCTTCTATGCGTAATCCATTTCTTTTGATTTATTTATATTTTTAAATAATTTTAACATTTTTTTTGCAAAAAAATTTTTTAACAACATGATTAAAAGTAATTGTTATTACTTACTTGTCCGTTAGAAAAAGATAAACCATCACCCAAAAATTTTCTTGTTGGGTGCTTGTCAGGAAGCGACCATTTTGGTAGCGCCTCAGCTATATGAAATAATGATGTTATTAGTATTAGTATCCAGTATAATGAAAGACGAGGCTTAGGCTATTTTAACAAAAATTGAACGTATTTCGTGCTTTGTGGTTGTTCGGTAGATATACATGCCATTACGTATGAGTATTGGTATACTAATATATACAAAATATAAATCATTTACCTGATTCCGATAAGAAATCTTTTGCATATTCATATTTTGAAATGAATACTTCCCAATTATTATAAATCCAAAACTAAATTTTTTTTTAAATGATATTTAATTAATTGACGCAAATATTCATTTAATTATTTAGTTATATTTTTTAAAGAATATAAAACCTACTTTAGAAAGTCCTTTGGTCTCAAATTTGGTAAACATGGCTTGAATTTCATCTTGTGGGGCTTTATGATATATTGCTTTAAACATTTCTATAATTGAAATAGTTGGAATATTTGCTAATTCTTTTGAATGGAAAAAAAGTTTTCGATGATAATATAATGCAAAAATAATAATTGAGGAAAAAATCGAAAAAATTAGTTCTTGAAACATTTTGATGTTTTTTTAAAATTGTTATAAAAATTCAGATCAACGTTTTTTTTCCTTGCTTTTATAATAATAAACTTTTATTAAAACAGATTAAAAAAGGCAATTGTTGTCGTTATTTTGTGAATGATAATAATAATTAATTGTTGCGGAATCGGTTAAATTACATCTTTGTTTTTTTTTTTTAGTAACAAAAATCCTAAGTTGGGATACGTGATTTAATCTCGGTAACACAAAAACAAATTTCATGCGGTAAATCAAGACAAAGTTGAATCCCAGAGACCGGCGAATTTATTTTTGTTTTTTTTTTACTATATACCTTGTTAAATTTTATAAGACCTCTAACCGAGAATGTTCAAACAAAGATGTATAACATATACTTGACCCTCAGCAAATATGTTCTCGTCAACATTCAACGTTACGTGTGGTAGGGTTAACCTTTGTGCCTTGTAAATGGTCAAGCCAAAAGTGTTCTAGAGGGGGAATTGTTTTCTCGATGCTTTCTTACCATCAATTTCAAAATTATTTTGCTGATGCTGGCCAAAGTTGGGGAATGTCACCGAATACTTTTATCCCGCCTGGACATTTTTTTAATTAAAATCATTAATTATTATTATTAATTATTAATTTAATCCAAAACTGACCACTTTAAAAATTCCCTTTCTCTGAATGCGTGGTTGGCTTGATTTATACAGAGAGCTTCCATTTAAATTTCGTTGGATGAGATAGTCTTGATAAAGAATGTAGATAAAAAAATGGGAGGCATATTTTTTTGTTTTTCATTGCTCAAATTAGAAGTCATTTCCCAAAGTTTAATTTCTATTTTAAGAAAAAAACTTTTTTATTTCTATAAATGTTGAAACATTTAACAGTGGCTTAATTATTAAATATAAATTCATTTATACAATCAAACGGATAATAATAATCATAATAACAATAAATACCAAAAACCAATCAATTCCTAGTAAGCTTTTTTTTTACCGGCCCACATTTTTTCTTTATTTATTTATTATATATATTAAAAATAGAAATTGTATCTTTTAAAAAAAATTTGGCAACACTTAACGTTAACATTAACATCAATATCAATATGGACATGTTATCCATAATTCGAAATTTTAAGATCCTTCCAATATACTGTAAGTAATTTATTGGAAAACAGACATTTAATTCAATTGATTCTATCTATATACGGTGCGGATGTAAACTTGATAAGTCGGTCAGGCAGGTCAGGCACATGTGTCCGACTTATCGAGCCTATAAATTTTATTTAATAAAATATAACAAAATGTTTAGAATTATTCATTACAAAAAAAACTTTTCAAGTTAGGTTGCTTTAAAGAAGCGCTTTGTTTTCTTCTAATTTGATGTTGTAGGTCTCTCATTCCTGATATTACGGAGTTACTTACTTTCATATCAGTACCTTGTTGTAATAATTAAATAGATTTTGAATACTATCCAAAGCAACTGTATATGATATTGGAGTACTCATAGTTTCTTCTTTTTTTTCTTCTTCTAGTGTTCCTTGTACCGCAGCAATTATCTCTCTTCATCAATTATTTCAGGATTTTCTATTCTAATTTTCAGATTAAAAAAAACTCCATCTTTATTCGAGACAAAGGATAGAAATTGAGTGTATTTATCTCGGATTAATGATTTCCACAGGTTTTAACTGTTAGCTTTGAGATAAAGGATAGAAATTGATTATATTTTATTTATTTTAGATTAGATCCAATTATTGTTGTTGTTGTTGCTAATAAAAAGAAATTGTCTTTTTATTGAAAACTTTTTTAATTTTTAGTTTCATCCTGTGCATAGTCATGTGCGTAATGTATCACATGAAACCGACTTATTGTGACTTTATATAGATTGACCAACTTATCGAATTTTTTTAAATGGTAAAAAAAAAGGAATGAAAGCTTTTGACCAAAACCGACTTATCGAGTTTACATATGTATACTCAAAAGTTTAAATTCGTGTGAAAGGACGCCCCAGGTTGTCATTAATCTTTAAATTAAATGTATAAATGCTTTTATTAAAATGAAAAATTTACCGTTGTTAAAGAAATCGACCAATTTTTTTTAAGAAAAACTCGTAAAATTTGAGTACGAAAATAATTACTAATTCGATTGTTAATTGTAAAAGAATTCCCTCCTATCTCAAAAAAAAAAGCTATCAGGATTTTTTTAAAAACAGTGCAACGAAATCCTTCATACTGTAACTATAATTAATCGTTTTTTAAATGGTATAATGAATTGAATATTTTCTTTTTATCCTTTTGTTTTAATTGAAAAAATTAAAATACAAATTAACAAATAACGTTGTAGGATAACACGACAGGAATGGTAACAAGACCTCCTCGACTACTAAGTAATCATCAACCGTGCTTATTAGAAATATATAACCATCTTTTTTCGCTTTGATGGTCTTTCAATTTCAATTTCAATAAAATCTGATGATAATAATTTTTTAATAATGACACATAATATCTTTTGAAATTTATTCTTTAAACCCTTTTTTTAACAACACATAATAATATTAATATCTGTTGAACTTATTTTTTTAATAATCTATCACACAGATAAATTGTTTGTTAATTAAAATAATGGCTTCTATTTTATCATTAATTGTATGTGAGGCTTACACATGTACTGCATGTAGTAGATGGATAACGAAGAATTCATAAAGCTAAATTTTGGCAGAGCTTCAATGATATGATTCAAGAAATTAGAGAAAACTCGGTCATGACGTTCCTTAACATTGGGTCTGAATTATTTGTAAGAATTTTTTTTAATTATTCATTTTACCAACATGCAAATGTACATAATACAATATATTAATTTCAAATGATATTTTTCTTGTGTAGGTGTGGTTCAGGCGATAATAATAAGCTTAGACTTAAGAACCTTGAAAGAGGACATCTTATTTGGTGCTTTTTCTTCCCCTTGCAAAAAGGAAAAAGGAAGATCAGAATCAGCAAAGCTACTTCATCATGAAAAGGAACATCTAATAAATTTATATGATCCTGTACATGTATACAGTCTCGAATGGCGGTATTCGGCTGTAGCTATAGCAACAAAGTCGTCTGCGATCTTCTCAGTAGCAGGTGAGCTCTTCGTGAAAAAGAAATCATCTATAGTGAGATTGAGTTGTCTTACCAGTTTGGCACAAAGCAAAGCCCCAACAATCAAGGCCAAGAGAAGGAACAATAATTTGTTAAGATTCAATCAGCTGATCATCAGCAAAAAACATCAACATTGTTGTCATTCTCAGCACTGTCAAACGCAACATAAAAGGCCACCACAAGTATCATGTGATGAGGAAGAAGCAGCAAACAAAAAAGGTGCCTTGATACTCCCTTGAATGTATCAAGATCAGAAACATTAATCAATGTGATGGACCAAGTGAACAACAAGGGCAAAGCACCAATGTAGATGAAAATTTGTCAGTTGAAAATCAGGGGGAGGATGTTGAGGTTCAGGATATAGATCACAATATTAATGAAGGAACTGCTTGAATCAGTTTATATTTTTATTTTTTATTTTTTTTAAATAAATATGATTTGTTTTTTGAATGAATGATTTGATGATTGTTATTGAAAGAGTGGCAAATCAACAAATTTTTGTGCTTGGCTGTATGTGACATGTTGACACGGGTTAACCCCCTCCTTTATTACCAAATAAGTAGAGGTTGGAATTGACTAAAAATTTTTTTGAACAACTAATAGTCGACTATTTAATTGACTATTTTAGTCGACCAATTAGTTGACTATATATTAATACTAATACTATACTAATACTATACTAATATTATTATTGTCTGACCAATTACGATTTTTGTATTTTATCATTCAAAATGGAAAATTTCAATGCAGAAGAGTATCAATACCACCAATATGATGATGATGACAATAATTTTACGTGTGAATGAATAAACACATTCAATACAAGGTCCAATAGTTCATTGGCTTCAAGTTCCAATGATTTAAGCGGGTTAAAAAAACGAATCGTAACACATGGTTTTGTGTGGAAGTATTGAAAGATTCAAATGGAAATGAATTCGTAATTTGTAAATTAAAAAAAAAAAAAAAAAAAAAAATATTATTATTATAAAAAATTTCTTTAGTCGACTAAAATAATCAACTAAAATAGTCAACTAAAATAATCAACTAATAGTTGACTAAAGAAATTTTTGACCAACTAGTAGTCGACTAAGGATTTTTTGGACGATTCCAACCTCTACAAATAAGTCTTTGAATAAAAAAAGATCTTTAAAAAAAAGTTATGTAAAATGAGATTAATCAACTATCATTACTTACAAACAAAAAATTAAATTCGAATTATTACATAAATACTTGATTTCTTAATATAATATTCATAACTATATCTAAATTTTTGTTTGATCATCAGACTTTGTATCTTCAAATTCTGAGGTTTGTCCTTTGTGGTCCGTTTAGGATTTCATACTTTCAACATACACTAATCGAAATCAATAAATATACTGTACTTCGATTTTGAATGTTTAAAGATGGATGGAGTGTCCTTTCTGAATATAAAAGATTGAACTGTCCAAGTCAAGAGATCTATAAAAAAATTTTTTGAATTGATCAGCAAAATGCCACTTGATTTATTTACTCATTCATAAAATTGAGTTTCATCTTGATTGCCTGAAGGATAGACGCCGTGGCCGAATGTAGAAGATTGAGTGAGAGAAATATCTCTATGTTGTTGGTGTTACGAAAAAAAATGTGGGAACGGCAGTCATATTTATATGTTTCGAATTTAATAAAATAGACTATTGTCTTGACACTTTTTACAACAAAGATGCGATCAAACTTTAATAAATTTTTTGATCTCAAGTGGCACAGCATGCGTAAAAAAGCAAAAAGCTCTCATTGGTAAAATTGATTATCTGTAATAGATGATCTGCACCGTAATACTATATACAGTATACTAATATTAATATACTGAAATTTTGGGGTACTATTTAAAGATTCCTTTTTTTTTTGCCTTTTTTTTTTGAAAAAATTAAAAATGAATTTGATATTTGAAAAATATTTTAATGAAAATGAAAGATTATTAAATACAGAAGATTTTTATGATGTAAAAATATATGTTGGTGTAGAACCAAACATTAAAGAAGTTCATGCACATGCATCTATCATATCAGCTCATTGTCCATTCTTTGGCAATGTGTTAAGCAATGCAACAAAAGAAAATGGATATTATATATTAAGAAAGTTAATATTAGTGAAAAATGTTTCAATCCTATTCTCAAGTAAGTTTAAATAAATTTATTATTATATTGAATTGTTTATTTGAATGTATATTATAATAATAATAATCTGTTTAATAATTTCTTTATTTAAGATTTTTATACACATGTAAATTTGAATTTGAAAATTATTCTGGAGATGAAATATTAGAACTATTAACTTCAGCAGATGAACTTGGTATTGAATCACTTTATGAATATATGATGAAATATTTCATTGAAAATTATGAAGATCATATAAAAGAAAATCCAGTTAAAATTCTACAACTGATTTATGCTAATGAAAAATTTAAAGAATTAAAAAATATCTATTTAGAAAAGGTTTGTGATTATAGTGAAAAATTATTCAAATCAAGGGAATTTAAATCATTGGAAAAACCAATTCTATTGGAAATTCTCAAAAGAGATGATTTTTCTGTTGATGAAATAGATATTTGGGAAAACATTATTAAATGGGGATTGGCAAAACATCCTGAAATCAATAATAATAATAATGTTGATGATTGGTCATCACAAAATTTTGTTGATTTAGGCAACACATTAAAAGAATTCCTTCCTCTGATAAGATTTCGGGATGTTTCTAAAGAGGATTTTCTCAATAAAATTATGCCATATCATATGCTTTTTCCTTGGACTTTATGGAAGGATATTTCACATTATTATTTACTTCCAGATAAACAACAAAAATTAAATTTATTATCATCAAGAATTTCAAAATTGAATTCAACACTTGAATCATTGACAATCAATCAAAATCTTACTTTGCTTTTTGCAAGTTGGATTGATAGAAAAAACCCACCATATAGTTCATTCAGGGAGGTCAAATATAAATTCAAACTTTTGTATCGGAGTAGTAGAGATGGTTTAAATCCAGTTATATTTCATCAAAAATGTGATAATATCAACAAAACTCTTGTAGTTGCCAAAATACAAAATTCAGATCAAATAATTGGTGGCTATAATCCCCTCAATTGGAATGGAAAGGTGATTGATAAAAATACAACTGAAAGTTTTATATTTAATATAAGTAATAAAAATAATATTAATACTGCAAAATTTAGTTATGTTATTAATAACAAGCGTCAACATGCAATTTATTGTCATCCAAATTGTTTACCAGGTTTTGGTAGTGGTTTTGGTGGTTGTGATATTTACTTTCAAGAAGATCATATTCATGGCACACCATCAAGTTATGTTAATATCAATATAGTAGGCAATAGTATATTTGATGAATTAGAAGTTTTCAAATTAATTAATTATATTAATTATACATGAAGTTGAAATTATTTCAATCCATTTCAAAATAGGGTCAAAATAAGGTTGAAACTGATTTTACTATGTAGCTGCCTTAAGTCAAAACATTTCAACTTTGGGGTTTTAATTTCAACTTCATGTATAATATTAATTATTCATTATCTTACTATACTATTTAACCTAACAACAATTTTTCTATGTAATATTTGATAAATTTAAATAAAATAATGAGAATTCTTTTTCTGATTCATTAAATAAAGGCAGTAGTATCAATAATGGTAATACTACTAGTAGTATTTCTTAATAATAATTATTATTAAAAAGAAAATTTTGGTATTTGATTGAATGTAGCAAAAGGATAGAATTTTATTAAAATATCAATATCATCAAGAAATTTTTGATTAAATGATGACTACGTAAATCAAAAGTAAAAAACTATAAATTTGTCAGTTTTCTGTTATTTAATGAGTGTTCCTGGATTGTAGGTATAAAATTCATATATTTAAATATATAAAATAATTAGAATGTGTTCCAGAATAATAATATTATTAAATATATTTAATAACCACAATGGTAGCTATTGACTTTATTTATTTTTACTGTTTATTTATAACTAGAAAAAACCAACAGTAACTGTTACATATAATAATAATGGAGGGAAATTTATGATATTAATTTTTATAGGTAAATAAACTATCACGGGTCAAAAAGTGGCAAAACAGCTATATTTAAACCAATAATTATTGAGTTGTGTAAAGTTGGCGTCTGATCTAAGAAATTGCAATTTGGGATGTTCCAACCTAGGTCGCAACTGGTTGCAGAATTTCAAATCAGTTGCAGACACCAACTTTATAGGCATGGAACATCCATTTTTTGGTAACTTTATGATTATAATTTAAAACTATTGACTATTTTTTGGTAGGCTTGTAAAACAGTTAAAAATACACGTAATACATGGTTTTGGAAGTTGTATGACCATTTAATAAAGCTCTCGCCGAGTTTTTCTTCATATAAATCATTTTTCAATGAAAGATCTGCATGTTTTAGCCAATAATATTTTTGATTTTTGACTGGGATTATGTAGAAATTTTGGAATTTCTCAATGAGTATTTTCTCTCGAAATTTTTTGTTTTCATCAACCCTTCTTTACATATTATTGCATTGTCGCCATCTTCGAGCAATTTCGAAAAGGATTTGTTTCGGGTCCAGTTACTCCAGTCTATGGGTTATGGGGTGGGTTTGGATATGTGCATGTTAATATAATGTTGGCGATGTTGGTTATTATCATGCAATCATAATGATGATCACCAAAATTTATATTATACAAGGCGTTTTTCTAATCCGAGTGTTTGTGTTTCTTTGGGAAAATAAGCTATTGCTGTTATATATATACTACTTACTATATAAGTATGGTGGGAAGTTTGATTTATCGGATATAAATGTGACAAAATAAAATTTAGGTTTTTGTCAAAATTAGAAAATTTTAGAGAAAATCAAGATTTATATGGAATGTGTAACGTTGATCATAGCGAACACTACCATTGTCATATTATTACTGCTACTGCTACTGCTACTGCTACTTTTAATGTGCCAATATTACATCTGATGCTATTATATTAGAGAAAGCTAAATCTTTCAAATAAATGTTCTATTTATGAAGTAATAATATTTAACTATTAATATTTGTCTGTCCATCCATGTCCATTCACCATATTATATTGTACTCGGATAATTAATTACATATATAACTAACTATTAATAAAAACAAGTATTAATAGATGGATATTAATAAGAATGTTACATCTACCTGCAGTCTTTCTAAATTTGTAATATAAGCAATAGCCTTTATTCATAATAGAGTAAGAAATTACTTATCTGTAATTAAATTATATATACACAGACAGACTCGATAAGTCAGCCCGCAGTAATCAATTGTTTAAAGTACTCAATAGTATAAATTATGCGGCTGACTTATCGAGTCTGTCTGTGTATATAAAAATAGTTTAATAAATCGTTTAATAATACCATAAAGAAATACCTCAAACTCCGCAGGTATTTGACGTGTCAGAGATGGCACATGTTTAAACAACAATCTATGCTTGGTTTTGCATCTAATAGCAGAGTCTCATCTGTGATTGTATTGAAAAAAAGTTTTTTTTTTTTTGTAATAAAGCGAAATTACTATTTAAAACCTCTTTGCTTCTAGTAAAAATCTGTGAAAATTATTTCATTAGAGATGGCATGAGTAGAAACTATATTTTTTTGTAAAACTTATTTTTTATTATACCAAAGTACTTTAAAATTATATAGTCACATAAATTTGAGATCGTCACAAAGTGATAAACGTAACAAATAGAACTTCCATCATGCTTACTATATATACATACTTATTTTCTTGACAACTTAGCAATTAATTCCTGTTTAAATGTTATAAGATTTCGTGAAACATAAAATAAAGATTTAAAATCTTTCAATATTCATTCTATTTTCTGAATTCTGAATTTTAAAAATTTTTAATAATGTATAAAGAAATTGAAGTTCATATTGGTAAGAAAATTAAATAATAAAACAACAAAAAATAAATATAGTATTTTTTAATTCGCCAAATTATCAAAAATTTTATTTTTCATTTTGGATGTTTTTTTTTATAAAAAAAATAGTTGAAGCAAAAGAAGTTAAAGACACTGATACTATTGGTATGTAAATATATTAATAAATGATGTATATTTGAATTATAATGTTTTTTAATTAATAATAATTTAATACATTTTTATATAAATAACTAATAGGCAAAGGTTTGTGTGATAAAAAAGTCCTTCCACAGAAAATCATTTGTTACTATTAATTATTAATTTATTTAGGTGACCCATACGTTCAATTTTGGTTTGATAATTCTACTAAAAAATATACAACTGAGGCGAGATGTGGAACAACCACTCCTGTTTGGGATAAAAGATACACAATGTTAGTATATATAATTTATTTCT
The DNA here is from genome assembly GCA_958430865.1 of Entrophospora sp. SA101. NCBI lineage: Eukaryota > Fungi > Glomeromycota > Glomeromycetes > Entrophosporales > Entrophosporaceae > Entrophospora > Entrophospora sp. SA101. The sequence goes on from CAUDNR010003613.1 coordinate 42,593, forward strand.
AATATAGTATTGTTATTTACATCCTCTTTTCCTCAAAAAATTTAGCAAATATGAAAATCAAAAGGCTATCACTCTTCATCTTATAGATGACGATATCGGCAAAGATGAATTTGTAAATATTAGCAGTTTTTATAATTGTTTATTTAAAATAAAAATTTTGCTTAATCATATAATATACTATTAGATTGGTGAAGCAATAATAAATCTTGGCGATTTTGAACTTGCTGATGATAAAAGATACATTGATAGATGGTGTAGTGTATATTCTAAAGATGGAAAATCTAATGGCGAAGTCCATGTTATTTTAGAACTTCTTGATTAATTAAATGAATGAAATATTTATTTTTACATATTAAATGTTCCTTTAATATAAATATACGTTTTATGTAAATTGTTTATTTATACTTGTATCTTTTTTTGCAAATTTGGGAATTTTTCATGTACAAAAAAATTAAATAAAAATTTCTAATTTATCAAGTTAAAATTTACAGAAAAATAAAGTGTCCAAAATTGACTTTTTACAATAGTTTTATTAAAAATCAAATCACATGATTGAATTTTTGAAATTTATCCCAACACAAATTGTCGTGAATAATTGAAATCGCAATTACAGCCGGATTTTATAGCTTATGAATAGCCCCTAGAACTCACTAGTTGTGAAACATCTTCAACTCTAAAGAATCTACTTTTAAATATTGTTTCTTTATAATTTTCTATGTTTGATTTAGGCACGCTCTGAATTAATTTCATCTAATTTTACAAATGATTGTCTAATGATTTCCATTTCTTTCAATTGCTCCTCAGTACAATCAGCATCACGTTTTCCTTACATTAAGATATTCATTACTAGAGCGTAAAGCACTCCAAAACTTGTTCAGCATTTGGTCTTTTACTGGATTTACATCAAGACATTTTTTCATTTTTTCACTAAACAAGTATAAAAATCTGATGTTCCTTTTGCTTGACCCCCTCACAACAAATTTCAAGAATCAAATCAGTACCATGTGTCTCGTTGCTAAATGGGAATTTGTCTTTTGAGAACTCCGTCATCATGACGCCAAAACTATATATCTGTCGCTTTAGTATATGATATGATTTCTGCATAAAAATTTGGCGCAAGACACCTATCATTTTATTGTTGCTGTTTTTATTAATCGCAGTTGATAATCCTGAAATCAGAAATAAAAGCACCATCTTGAATTAAAATATTATCACTATGAAAATCTTGATGAACCAATCTATTTCCTGGATTAATTGCAATCCACAACATGTCGAACTTAAATATCCAAGGTTTTTCAATAAAAAACTTCTTAAAGATCCTTCTTTTGCATATTCCAAGGTCATGATGAATTCTTTATTAATGGGATCTTGAGAAATCCCATAAAGCTCAACCATGCTGATACGTCTTTTTTCTGGCATTTATAATGCATGGGTAATTAAAGAAAATAACAAATAATATTTGTTAGAATTTTAATCCTAATTATAATTAATAATAATAATTAATCAATCAATCATTAATATCTCATTCAAGAAATCCTTTAATTGATCATGAGTTAATTTTAAGACTACAGTTAGCGCTTCCGAACGTATTCTTCATTCTCGTCTGTGATTCCATTTTGACATCCATCCAATCATGTTGCACTATATATTTTACCAAATCAACCTTTTCCAATTTGTTTGATGTCCTTAAATTTATTATAAGGTATCCACTCCATAAACAAATCATCAATTAAAATTTTCTGTGATCAACAACATAAGCAAATTGATTGGGTCACTGCGCCCAGAACTAACAGCTTTTAATAAGAATTGCGTGTCTATAATTGCAATCACAGTCACCAATTCATGGTAGGTTGGATGAAAACCAACTTGTTCTACAAACTTCAACGGCTTGCTACGTACAACCAAAACATAAATCACTGCTGCCCGGATGTTTTAATAAGATCGTTCGTTCGGAATCACGGCTATCAACCTGTGGGGGAACCAACTTGTCAAGTAATTTCCTCTAACGACGAAAAAGTGACCCTTTCTTTGACCCAATCCCTCTTATTTATCAAGCACAAGCGAACTCAAAAAAATCAAAGTCTACACTATAATAATTAATTAATAAGCAAAACCTTTTTTTAATAATAATTAATATGTAATTATTAACATTTTGTAAAATTCTGAGGAGCAAAGGATCTTGCACTAATGGTACATAAATATATTTACAAACGAAGTGAATTGAAGCTCTTCTGTTTGACTCTTTAAAACATTAGTGTAAAATATTTAGCCATTTATTACATTTTGAAATTATTGTTATTTTCTTCCAAAATTTAGCAAATACGAAAAATCAAAAGGTTATTATTATCAATCTTCAACTTTAGACGATGTTGGCAAAGATGAATTTATAAATATTAGCAGTTTTTTATAATTGTTAATTTTAAAATAAAAATTCATATAATATTTAAGATTGGCGAAATAAAAGTAAATCTTGGTGGATTGGTTGATAAATGTACTATTGCTATTTAATCTGTCGACGAAATTCGTGTTTTAGAAATTCTTCGAATATTTAAATGCATTGAAATAATTATTTTTACTTTTCAATTTCCCATCAAATAAAATAATTTGAAAATTACAAGAAATCAATAATTTGTATAATCAAGAAATTTTTTTTCTTCCTCAATTATTGATTAATGTAAAATATATATTGTTTAAAAATCAAATCACATGATTGATTTTTATTCAAATTAAATTGTCGTAAATCATTGAAATCGCTATGGTTGACGGATTTTATAGCTTGTGAATAATAATCCCTAAAACCTATTTATCGTAAACATAATCAACTTCAAAGAATCTGCTTAGAAAATATCCATTTCAATTTTTGTGCAAATTGTTTGAAGCTTAAACAAGGAAAAATTGCTGCTTTATGATTTTCTATATTTGATTCGGCAAATCTCCATCCAATGATTTCCATTTCCTTTCGGTACAATCAACATCATATTTTATTCTAATATCATTATAATGAATTAAAAAAATTTTTTTTTTTTTTTGAGCAAAGCGTCAGACCAAAATTCTATAACTTGTCCTGCATCTGTTGCAGTTGATCTGTTTATCGGATTTGAATCAATGCACTTTTTAACCAACTCTTGGTAAAATTTTGGTTTTCCTCTTGCAAATTCCCCTCGCAGCAAATTTTAAGAATCAAATTATTACCATGTACCTCGTTGCTAAATGAGAGCTTGTTGAAAATTCACAGTCAGTACTCGGATATAGTGAACCTACCATATAGTGAATCGTACGATATAATGAAATTGAGAAATTTCGTTATATATAAATTTCAGCTCGATATAATGATTTTAATATAAACCCTTCATATAATGATATAGTGAAGTTTTTCGCCAAAAATCGATTCTTCCTTATATCGAACACCGACTGTATATATCTGCTGCTTTAGTGTACAGGTCTTCGCATAAAACTTCTGATGTAATATAAGGAATGATGCCAACTATTTTGGTTGACTTGTCTGCTCCTTTGTTGTGGTCACAAATATCATCTGTCAAAACATTACCACTGTGAAAATCACGATGAGTAAGTTTTAATTCATGGATTACAAGAATTTCTAGACCATGAATAATAGTTTGTAATGAATTAATTTTTGTTTTCCATATTAAAGAATTGAATCCGATTGTAAAGCATTTCTTTAAGACCCTGCTTGTGCATATTTCATAACTATAACATCTTCACATTATAATTGAGGTAACAACTGGACTATTAGTAAATTTTAGAGTTTTACTCTTTTAAGTAACTTTTTCTCTACCAATTTTAGCATATAACATGTCAAAAAATTAAAAGATTTGCCCATATAAGACATGACATGTAACTTCATTGAAATGTTACACCAATGGACTGGTACCATGGCCAATACTGTTAGTAATTAGCAAGGAGGGCTTTAGAAAATTACTTAAAATGGAAAACACAAAATTTTCTATATTTAACCCTTGCCTATTTTTCTATTTTAAATTTTTTTTTACCCACCCCTAATTTAAAAATTGCTTTACCTGATTTATAATAAAAATTTTCTGCTATACCAAAATAGTTCATGGTGTTTTAGCAAAAACTTTACCAAAATCAGATGTTACCTCAATTATAAATAGTCCCAGTCCAAATTGCCAATGCTGGATATTAATATACAAACAAGGAACAGGAACCTCTATTATGTAACTTTTGTACACAATACATGTCGACCATTTTATTAAAATTAATCGAAAATAAAAATAATTACAAAAGGTCAATTAAAAGCAAACTAGAAAATCAAGCAATTGAGAAAGAAAAATAAACAAAAGGGCAACAAATGAGAAATTATTTAATTAGAAGCAACAGTTTTTTGATCCCCGAAATTTCTTTGTGGCGTTATATCGTTAGATAAAGGCTCGAGTATAAAAATATAATTTTTAATATTTATTTAGAATGATGACAATAATAATTGTGATATTATTTGTAATATTAATATTATTACCATGGTCTATTGTAGCAAAAGTAATCACAGCAGTATGTGGAGCATTCCCTGGCAATCGATTGATTTGGACGCTTTTTATTATTTATAAAATTTTCAAAATAAGCAAATTTAGTTAATTAGTTAATTAACGTTTTATTTAACATAAAAAGGGCAATGAATAAGAAACTAACCTTGTGGGTTGAATGTCCTCAAATAAGTCACGAAGTTCATTTTCAGTGATACTAAATTGTAAGTCACTTACATAGAGTTTAGGTTCGCTTATAATGGAGTCAACAGGAAAGTCAACTTGATGATTGTTATTAATATTGTGTGAATTTATTACTGAATTAGAT
>CAUDNR010003613.1:56623-75340 GCA_958430865.1 Entrophospora sp. SA101
ATCACAATAAACTAGACACAAATAAGCATTATTTTCAAAAAAATTAAATTCATCATCATCATCAAAAAAATCATTCATCAAATAGAAGTATTGTTCTATATTATTAACTAGATCGGGGTTACCCGTAATAATTTATATTATAATATAAAAATGTGTAAAAAAAATTTTTTTTCTATATTAAGTTTTTTTTTTTATAAGGAAAATTAAAATGAAATTTTGGATTGGTGTAAGATAATAATAAAATAACGATCATGATGATGGTACCCCAAAAAATGATTGATCAACCAATTACTAAAATAAAATTACTTTATAATAATTAAATAAAAACTAACCTGCCAACCAGTATCATCAGCTTTATATAACTGTGGATAACGTTCCATTATCCAATGGTAAACTTCACGTAATGTTAATCTATGTTCAGGTGAATCTAAAATAGCTTGAGCTATTAATGATGAGTAAGAGAATGGAGGACGTCTACGTCTTCTTGGTGGTCTATTGTTTAGCTCTGGTGTTACTGTGACAAATGGTTCAGTTATAACATTTTGTGATGTGTGGCTTCTTTGATATGGGCGTATTGGAGTTGATTGGCTAGATCCATTGTGAATCAATGTATTACTATTATCATGATGATGACTATTATTATTATTATTATTGCTGCTACCATTAGAACTATTATTGTTATTAGATGATGGTGGAGATGGAGATTGTTGAGTTGATCGATATAAATTTGATTTAGATGACGTTTTTATACGAGTGTTGTTTTTATTAATGTTAGTATTATTAGGATTATTAATATTGGGTTTATTAGTAGTGGAATTATTAATAGTAGCAGTAGAGTTCGTATTTTGGGAAGAATGGTGATGGTTATGATGGTCATGATGATATTGTTGTGTAGAAAGTTGGGGTGGATAAGGATAGTAATAATGAGTGGCTGGTGATGATGATGAATTTAATTTTTTTGAAAATAATGCTTATTTGTGTCTAGTTTATTGTGATGACAAATTATATAAAAAAAACCTGTTTTCACTTATTATAGAAATGCTTTTCGCATTTTAACTTTGTGTTACAAGCAATTACAATAGTAGTTGAGAAAAGATTAGTTAGCAGAAATAATAACATTCTATCTAAAGCAATAACAAGTATAATAGATAAACAAATAATTTTTAATTTTAAATTCCCTTTTTTTAATTTAATTAATTAAAATTTTTCCCACCCCCCTCTGTTTTACACAAATAAACAAACATTTATTTATTTTACCTTTCCTAACAAATATATTCTTTTTCTACTACTATATATATGTGCAGAATACAATACGACATAATTTATCATTGAATAAATGTTTCAAAAAAGTACCACGTTCAGATGCAGAATTAGGAAGTGGGGGTAGTGGCGCATCAACCACTACTGCAAGTAAAGGTAAAGGTGGATATTGGACAATTGACCCTGATTATATGACTGGGTATCATGATGGTGTATTCACAAGAGGTGGTGTACAAAAACGTAGACCGGGCGAATTAGTCACTGTTACAACAACGACAACGCCGTCAAACCATAGCGGATTAATATCATCATCTCCATCATCTCCGTCATCTCCATCAACCCCATCCACTATAACAACAATAACTACTACTTCCACCAGTGGTACTGGTGCTACTGGGACAAAAAATAGTGACAATAAGAATAATGACAATGATAAGAACACTGATAATAGTGACCATATGATTTGTGATGATCATGAAGAAGATAATAATAGTGTTAGCGGCGGAGGAGGAAGCGACGATGGTTCTTTACATAATGATAGTGGCATAGGTGATATTGATATCGATTATAATCATAATAATCATCACCATCCTCAACTTGCTCTAAAGACAACATATTTGTCGTCATCATCGTCACCACCTGCCACCACCAATACTTCATCATTAATGACACCGCCACCTTCGTCAACATCTAGGAATAACAAAGCTCTATTTGACAATCACTCTTCTTCAATTAAATCACAAACTATCAATGATAATAGTAATATTAATAATAATGTATTTCATTCAGATATAAATAATAACATTTCCTCATCTTTAAATAATAATAACAACCAATTTATACAAAAGTCACTATCACCATCGCCGCCGCCAGAAAGAAGTACTTCTAGTATTACTAGTAGTCCTATTAAACACGAATATAACAATAATACCAAAAGTGATAATTCTTCATTAAGTATCGTTATAAATTCACAACAACAACAAAAACATATGGAAGGATGTGGTGATGAATTATCGCCATCAACATCAATTCATGCCTCATCATCGCCTACTTCAATGAAGATCAGCGATTTATTGAATTAATTAAATTTTTTTATAAGTAAGAAAGAGATTAAAAAAAAAAAGACTATCAAATTTTTTTTGATTTTTGCATATATCCACTTACACTTACGTATATATATATATTATTATACATATCTAATGCCTCACCTTACTTATATACATCCATTTATACATACCTACATATTTACATACATTTATCTACTATTTTATTGAAATTTTTAATTTTTGATTTTTTTATATAACCCCTCGATTATTTTGTGTATAGATTCAGCAGGAAATATGAATTTTTTTTTTAATAATAATAATCTTAATAATTAATAATAATAATAGTAGTAAAACTTAATTAGTTAATTAATTATATTTTAAATTTTTTTAAGTAATCTTTTTTTGATAAAAAGAATTTTCTACCCGATGGTTTTTTTTTTAATTATTAATTAGTTTGATAGTTGGTTTTTTTAATATTTATATAATATGTATATACAATATTACCATATATTATTCTTTCATATGTATAAATAAAACATAACACATTAATATAAGTTATTCGTAATAATAAAAAAATAATAAGATTCATTATTAATTAATCTTTAAATCTCTAATTTTTATTTTGATTTATTGACAAGATAACAAATGGTTAAATCTCCTTGACCAGGAGTGACCTCATTGGATCTGAGAGTGTTGAAGTGTTTTGAATGCCCAGTATAAATTGACTTGCATAAGTTTTTGGGAAGGGTAGTAAAAGTGGAATGAAAGCTGAGCGAGGACCAAGGCTTTAATGGTGTTAGTTACACTCGAATGAAATGCATGGTAGGTTGACACACTCAACAGCACCATATGCTTTGATACTAATGATATTGCTATTGATAATTCTATGAAAACGCCATGCACAAATCTGTTGGGAACAATAATTGTTATTCATTCCAACCGTGCAATATATTTAATGCTTGCTCCTCATTTGTCATCATCTTTTTGAGTGTTTATAATCTCCTGTGCCGGTTGTTCAATTAACATAACCGACAGGATAAACGAGTATGTTTTTAGATATTCAAGGAAATGAGAATACGGGTTGGGAAGAGCAAGAATGCAAAGTCCATCAAGTTTTGACACAGGTAATGATGTTGAATGATAATTGTGGTTGTGATGATGATGATAATAGTTTATTTTGATCTTCTTTTCCGGCATGTTCTTTTATATAATTTCTTTCCGCAGCACCAAGTTTTGTCTGTTTTCTTTCTACAAAGCTGCTGATTATATCGATCCTTCAACTGAGACTTGGGATATTCAAAGTTCTTCAGATCTTGGCCAAGCTCTCGATGAATCCTACGAGCCGCGTCAATTTTTGACATAGTCTGAACTGTTTTGAGGGCATTTTCTTTTATTCATATTCATATTCATCCTTTTCAACTTAACACCCTTAAGAATATTAGGTCATTTCTTATGATATAACATTCTCTCGCATCTCTCTCTTACTTTACGAGCAACCTTCAAACTCTGATAAGCATTCTTCTGTTATCTGTTCCTTTGAATCGGGGTCTTTTACAAGCCTTTCGTGGACAAGGCTTAAATTGATTCTTTTTCCGCAAGCGTTTCCTTTCCTTCTTGAGATGATCAGTATCATCATCAGCCTTTTTGTCAAATTTTTCCTTGTCCTTGTTTGATGTCTCAAATTCCTTCACCCAATTCAAGGAATGTTCTTTTAACCGCTTGAAATTGGATGACCATGTCTTGATGAGCCATTTGAAACGGCTTTACCAATAATGCGAGTTATAAACTATCAACATATTAATATGCAATTCTGTCGACAAATCTGAGGTCATGACTTTGGCAGGTATTATCAATTCTTTCCGAGTCAGAAAAAAGTCTCCTTTTGGTTTTATAACCATGTGCTTATATTTCCATGTAAAAAATCTCTTAAGGGAAAAAATCATTTTTCCGTATTAAGAACATGTCTGCCTGCATAGATTGTATAGTCAAAACTCGTTAAATTCATATTCGATAAATTGATAAATTCATAATCGTTTAAATTCGTAATTTTTTCAGGAACAATGTTAGTTATATTAAAACTTTATTCGATAATTTCATAATCACAATAAATCTCGATAATCGATAAAGTCAATAACTCTCTTACTTTTATTACAGTATGTCATCGTATAAAAAAATCTCGCCCTTTTAAATACGTGGCTCGTGTAACCATTAAAATATTATTATGGTGTTTATAGTAACAATTGGCCAGCTTCAAAATATTTTTATATCATCTTAAAAAAGCTAACCGATAGATTTTTATTGTTCATTTACTCAAGTTACAAAAACTTATCGGTTAGTTTTTCTTAAACTAAAAATTGGCTGAACCTTAGCATTCTGAAAATTCCAAATTTTGTTGTACCAACTAATAATGTTTTTATTAAAATTTTACTAGTTTCTCTTTATTTCATTGGTCGAATAATTTCACGTGACTGTTCCTACCTAACCCACTTGTATCACAATGATTTTCTTAAATTTTATTGGCTAAAATTTGTGCACGTGATAAATAAAATTTGATCGTTAACTGTATAACAATACATGCAATCACATACTGTATTTCTTTTCATACAGTATAGGAATGCAAAAGTGTACAGTACTGAATGTCTATATACTCTATATTTTTAAATAAGAAAACCAGATGATGTTCTGACTAAGGTTTCCAGTGAAAAAAACTATATAAATCAACCTATTCTAATTTTAAAACCAATTTTGCCTAATTTCGGTTATTAATAAAAAATAGTTTGGGCCTATAAAAAAAATAAATTTTGCACCCAGTGTTTCAGCAATTTTTGTTATTAAGAGAGGTAGTTTCGACCAGAAACTTTAGTTCTGACAAAACTTTATGCCCATAGCTTTTAAAATGGGCCCAAGATGACAAATATGGATTTGCTGCAGAATACCAGTTCATTTATAAAGTATTATTTTAATTAATAAAAACAATAAAAGACAAAAAATAACTACATTACATTAATTAAGTAAATTGCAAAACATTTATTAATTGTTTTTGTGCAGGTATTATCATTTAATTGTTTAATTAATCAAGTTTGATAAATTTTAGCTTCAAGATCATTTAGTATATCTAATAAAATATATCTTTTAATAATACTGCAGACAAGCAAATTCGTAAGGTATTTAAGTGGTGTTTAAGAACAATGGTAAATGAAATATTGCTAATGACCATAATAGATCTTAATGCAGATCAAAGAATTATTTAAAAGAAAGCAAGGTCAAGATGTTGTTGAGATCAATATTTCTGCCGATGAGCTCAATAAAGTTGGTGTATGAGATGCAATAAATGCAAAATATGATGCTGAATAATCTCTTCATTAAAGTAAGTTTCATTCTAACTTACACACTTATATATGTTGTTTACACTCTTACCAATTTTTGTATTAGTTTGTGGTGCAGATAAGGAATGAATCCATTGTTGAATAGCAAATTCATGCGAAACATGAAATCCAAATTGGTTCACAGAAGTTAACACAATATGTATGGTTGAAGACAATCAGCTTCGGACTGATGTTGGTATATGTTTTATCATAAAGTTTTTGATGTTTGGATTGAGGTAAATTTTATTGATTTTCTGGAGGGAAAGAATGTAACAATTTTGCTTATCAAATCTGAATTCTTTTCCAATCAAGACCTGGATTGTAGCAATGTTTTGAATGATATTGCTTTGATTCATAGACATTTGATAGGAATTGAATTTGTTGGAATCTCTATTCTCTTTTCATGGTTCGGTTCAGTTTTTCGGTTCACATTTGACTTGGACATTCTATATAAATTCGTTAACTATGTAAAAATATACATAATAACTTCACAAATAACTTGTGGCTTAGTTTTAGTGAATGTGTTGTGAAGTAGAGAGATGCTGGAAGATCCTGTTTCTAAATACATAATTTTTATACCATGGTAGCGATGGTCCATTTCTTACCAAAATTAGAATGGAGAACATTCATAGATTCACCACAAAAATTTGTACGTTTGGAGTTTCTATTCGCAATACAAACTTTTATTTGCTTTATTAGTTTTATTAGTTTTATTAGTTTCATTCGAATTATTCATTTCATTTGACTAAACTTTCAATTTATAACGAATAAAACAAATAATTCGAATAGAAATCCTAAGGACGTTCTATTTTTTTCAATTCATATACAAAATTCATCATCTCTGCAAACTTTTAAACTCATTCAAGCTCTCTTATTGTTTCAGGTTCTAAAATACAACGCCTTTGAATAATTAAGTCTGTGCCTCCAGAAAAAACTTGTTCGACCAAGACGCTGGATTAGAAATTAATAAATTTAATTCTAAATAAGCAGAGTGCAAAAGTTAGATACCAGGGACTGCCAAGTAGTTTTTAGCTTAAAGCACTGAACAGTTCGATTCAAACAGAAAATTTCAGTTCGGAACTTTATTCAGAACCCAAATCCAGGGCCAATTATTACCCCTGCAACCAGTCAAACTAACATACCTTACAGAGCCCCATATGTAGAGATGTTCCAATGCGCATGTCATGCGCACTGCATTGTGCGCACGTAATTTTTGAAATCATGCGCATGTAATTTTTTTTGTACATAGTAATAAATGTAACACAAAAAAAATTAACTTTTTTTTTAGAAAATTTTGGTCACAATTACTACATTATAAACAACATACTGGCTTGTTTGACAATTCTTTAGCATGGTCAACTATAGATGAAGCAGATTTGGTAACATGGTGTAAAGGGAATTTTTTATTAGTTGCCCCTGAACTAACTAATCTTGCTGTACAAATTCTTTCAATCCTACATCTTCAGCAGCACCCAAAAGAAATTGGCCTGCATTCTCATATATACATGATAAAAAAAGAAATAGACTAACATCTGGCATGGTTTTCAAATTAGTGTTTATTTATTTTAATTATAATTACAAAAATCAAAAAAATCAAAAGATAATGTCAATGGAAACACTATGATACTGGTAATGATAATGAGGAACAGGAAGATGATGTTAGTGAAGTGAAAATGATGATAGTGATGTATATACATCTGAATCAGTGACTAATATTAGTAATTAAATTTTTTTTTTAAAAATAAAAAAGATTGGCAGATGCAGTGCGCATCATGCGCATGAAGTTTGAAATTTTCATGCAATTTCCCATCCCTAACCCAAAGGAAAACATAATTTAAGTCCTCTTAAATACTAATCTGATAATCCAACTTATTCTATTAATTTACTTTTTAAGATCAATTAAAAATAATTCCACAATAATTTTTTCAATGTCAATAAATAAAAGGAAATCTTTAACAGCCTTGCAAAAAAAAGAAATTTGTTTAGCAAAACAAAATACTCCAATTCCATCAAATGCAGAATTGGCAATAGCTTTTGATATAGGAAAAAGCACTGTCTGATATTTTAAATCAAAAAGAAAAATGGCTTGAAGTTGATCCAGTATCTTCCGATGCTAATAAAAAGAAAAAGAGAAGCTTGATATATGAAAATATCGACCAAGCAATGGCTATTTGGGTTCAAGAAGCAATTAATGCATGCTTAGATCTTAATGGTGATATATTAAGGGAAAAAGCAAAAAAAATTTCTGTGCTTCTTGGAATTGAGGACTTTAAGGCATCAGAAGGCTGGTTAACTAAATTTAAACAAAGACACAACATTAAACAATATTTAAAGCAAGGTGAAAGTGGTAGTGATCCCATTTCTGAATTACCATTTTATAGAGAAGATCTAAAAAACATTACAGCCCAATACCAATTGTCTGATATTTTTAACGCAGATGAAACAGGTTTATTTTGGAAAATGGAACCATCTAGAGTACTATCTACAGGGCCAGTATCTGGAAGAAAAAAATGAAAGAAAGAATTACAGTAATGTTGACCTGTAATGCTAGTGTAACAGAGAAATTAAAACCTCTTCTGATCCATAAGTCTCAAAATCCAAGAGCAATTAAAAAAATTGAGAAAAAATCTTTGCCAGTGAATTATTATTGGAACATGCAAACATCCATTTTTAATGACTATCTGACAAATTTAAATAAATCTATGAGATTGCAAAATAGAAATATTTTGCTCTTGCTTGATAATGCTCCAACACATTCAGTTTCTGAAACAATTGACTTATCTAATATTAGAATTCATTTTCTTCCACAAAATACTACAACATTTCTCCAACCATGCAATGCTGGCATAATAAATAATTGCCTAGGTAGATCAACACATGACATGTTTACTATTTAGGAAAGATGTTCATATTATTCATGAACAGGAGGTTATTCATATTTATTCAAATATTCATGAATATTTTCCAAGGATTTTTAAAATTTCATGCGCAACTTGCACATGATCTGCAGTGCAACTTTTTTTTTCAAAAAATTTTATGTATTTATTTATTAAAAAAAATTAATTAAATGTTAAAAATATGTATTATCTAATAATTCATAATCACTTTCATTATTACTGCCATCATAATTATTCTCAACACTACCATCACTATCATCAACACTATAATCACCATCGTCACCATTATCATCACTAACCTCAATAACATCATTATCTTTACCTACGTTTGTAGCTTTATTTGGATTTTTTGGATTTTTCAATTTATTATTGAAATATATATAAACCAATTTAAAGGTACAATCATTTGTCAATTTATTTCGTTTTTTATCATGTATATAGGAGAATGTTGACCAATTCCTCTCAGATGCAGCTGATGAGGTAGGAATAGAAAGAACTCTTGCAGTAACATTTGTTAATTCAGGTGCTACAGCTCCAAAGTTTCCTTTCCACCAAGTTAATAAATCCACTTTATCAACTGATGCCCACGCCAATAAATTGTTAAATATTCCAGTGTGTGCTTTATATTGTAGAAATTGTTCCCAAATTTTAACAGAGTGATTAGGATAAAATTTTACAATAAAATCTGACAATAAATTCATACCATTTTCAGGTAATTTGTGATCGGAAATCCTAGGATTAAGAAGATAAGCAACTAACATTACAGGACTATATATTTTCTTCCATCTTTTTTTAATAATGTCCTTTATTTCATTATCAAAATTTGCTATTAAAAAAAAACAATTATTTAATAATAATTACAATAAAAATTACACATTTTTGAAATTAATCTAAGAATATTAAAAATATTATTACTTTGTGCATTTAAAAGATTCTGATACCACTCATAAAATAAGCCTAATTTTGGTTCATCAGATTCAAATAATTTAATACCAATAAACACTTTATTCAAAATACCATGAATTGAAATTATATTATCCCAGAATTCTCCACTTTGAATACTTGATTTTACATCAACATTTATATTACGAGATAATTCAGTAACAGTTAATTCTAGAGCCAATCGATTTTGTATTAATGATTCAAGACACATAACAGAAGAACCCCATCTAGTTTTTACTGGTAATTTTAACGAAGCTTGAGATTGATTATTATTTTGTTGGTATCTTTTAAAAACAGCTGATGGAATATTATGTGATTTAAAAAATTTTACAATACTTTTACTTTTTTTTAAAAAGCCATCAACCCAATCTAACTTGATAATATCACCAATTAAAAGATTCAAACTATGTGAAATACAACCTATATATATTATAGATGGATATTTTTCCATTAAAATACTCCATGCCTTCTTCATCACCTGTGCATTATCCGTTACCAGAGAAGAAAGTTTATTTATATCTAATATATTAATTATATTTTCAAGATCAGATGCTATATTATCACTTGTTTGGCAAATCTCTCCAGTAGTGTGGCTTTTATGAAAACAGGTGCAGGAGTAGTCAAAATATAATTAGTCCAGTGCTCTTGAGTGATACTTGACCTTAAAATTTTAAAATTTTTAATTTTATTTAAAAAAAAAAATATATACACACTTATAAAAAATAATTTAAGAACTTACCACCCATCTGAAACCAAACTATAATATTCAGCTTCCTCTATTAATTTATCAACTTCTTGTTTAGTTTCTTCGTATACATTATCTAATAGAGTGGTGGAAAGTTTTTTTCTTCCGGGTAATTTAAATGAAGGACGAGCTTTTGCCCATAAATTTTTAATTGGTGTTAATTCTGATAAAGAAAGAAAAAGCCCACACTGATAAATTGATTTTGCGAATAGAATTTCTAACTCGTCTTGTTCTTTTTTTGATATTTTATCAACAAAATAGTTTAATGATTGATTTTTTAAATACACTGATGATGACAGTGATAAAGATGATGATGTTGACGATGATGACAGTGATGATGTTGTTGATGATGACAGTGATGAAGAAGAAGAAGAAGATGATGATGAATTACTATCATTATTGTCATTAATTCCAAAACTCAAAAATGATTGTAAAACGTGTGTAGGTACATCTTTACATTTTTTAAAATGCACTTCACATCTTGTAGCAATTTCACATAATTCATAATTACAATATTTACATTTAACACGGTTTTGTTGAAACCCAATCACCCTGCCCAACTTTTCAAAATGCAACCAAATATTTTTATTAACCATTATAATTATTATTATAAATTTAGAATTTTTTTGTTACACACAATTCTCTATGGGAAAATGCAAGATTTTTAAAAATTGCATGCGCAAGTTGCGCAAGTCATGCACAAGCATGCGCAATGGAACATCCCTAACTGTATATATTTAAATCAATTAATATATCTACATTTGTAATTTTCTTAATCTGTGACCCATTGACCTGAACCAACTTGTTTGGAGCTCTAGTCATCTTTTTTTAGTTTAGGAGTGATGATTGTTTACAATTGCTGGCCAATTGCATTCTTTTTTTAAGAAAAACCAAGTTTTGGTATTCTCAAGTTCAAATGATCAATAAAGAACCTCTTCATAGAAGAGGTTCTCCTTTGTTGAAGAAAAGATGGTATGGAAAATTTTTGATCTTTTTGGGAACCATTTTTTTTTTTTTGTAAAATATCAAGTTCTTTTATCTATTTCATATTTCATCTCTGCTATTAAAAAAAGTCTTAGGAGACATAACTATAGAAATAACTTTATTTAGATAAACTTTGATTTTATCTGAGGATAATTGTAGATATAGAAAGCATTTGCAGAAATTGCAGACAATTGTGGATATTAATATGAAAAGTATTTGCAGACAATGTGGGCATTTAAGACATTTCCCGCAGTGTTGCAACATCAAGAGTTGCAGCGTTTTTAATCCTTTTTTCATATAAGCTTCCAGTGCCTGAGTATCATTTATTTTGAAAATGTAAGGGGCAATTTTTTCACCTTGTTCTTTCTTCAAAATACTTCTGATATGTAAGGAAACCTCTTTTCCTTACAAGACCAAGTGTTTTAATTAAATACAAGTTACAAAAGTTATAAAACAGAAAGCTTATATTTATATAATTTATAATAATAATAAAAATACAATAAATAAATAAATCTTATTAATAACCAAGTTGGTCTCTTAAGACTTTCCAGAAAGCTCCAGCACTTAATTTGCAACTTGTATCCAAATAATGAAAATAACAATTGTACACAATAACAATATAGACTAAAATAATTAATAATAGATCAGTTGCATACAATGTAAAGTATTTTAATAGGACCCCGGAGACTACATATATAGGTTATAACAGGAGAGACCGTTCTGGGAACACAAAAATTAACAGGAGGGAACACAAAATTTTAACCCATGCTATTTGTTGATTGACCAATTAAAATTGCGAATTTGATAAACGTAGAAATAAATATGGGTTTGATTCATTTTGTCAACAATCACTTCACCAACAATTGTTACATTAACGAATTTAAGAAGTTGGAAGCAACTGTTGAAATAGTCTATTAAATTAAATTGTACTATATAGACAGGTGTTTAATTTTTATCTAATGAATGTTCTATAAGCTCATGACACTTCAAAATTGATAAAGAAAAGATTTAAAACAAAAGGTTTGTATATTAAAATATATTTTACATATTCCTGATATTTAATTTTGAATAAAGATATATAATCACCATTTATAAATTTAGAGCTTTATGTTATTGATTCTGGTATATTGGAAATTTATTTTGAACAATTAATTTGTTAATTATTAAAAATCAATTTATCAAACATTATATTATTAGATGCTGATGCTAATGATAGTTTAATGGAAACAAGCAGTAAAATCAACAACAACACACTTTAGGTTGATTATTTCTTCAGGCATTTAAAAGTTATATCATATTTTCTTTGTATAAACTTGTTAATAATATATCTGCATATATTTTTTATAGATAATTCAAACTTGTCAAAAAATAAAAATATAACCATGCTGAAAAATCATGGATAATATTAATATTCTAACAAAAAAACAAGATCAAACTAATGAATTACTTTTATCAATAAATAAAAAACTTGGATTAATGACTGAAAAAGATGCCAATATAAAATTTAAGGTATAAAATAATGGTTGTAGTAGTTTTTTTTAAAGATTTTATTTTTATTGATAGTATGTTTTTCAACATCATTTCAATTCAAAATATATGTTGGGGTATTTGGATGTAAAATTCCAATTGGTTTATTCGAGTTCCACACATGTCAAATCCAATTTTAAATTGATGCACAACATATATTTTTTAAAAAAACCATTAAACATGAAGAATATGTCAGAATTGTCTGACTTTGGGTGATAAAATAATTTATTAATACTAATTTTTCTGTTTGTAAAATTTAATTAGGGAGACATTATGGAAGTTGGTATTATCAGAATCTGATGATATTTTTTTAAATTTAATCAACGAAAATAAATTAAATGGTAAATATGAAAATAGGATTAGAAAAATTCTTTATTTGTTTTCAAAATTTCAAAAAACTTTTTAATTTTAAAATTAAAAATGAAAAAACTCAAGTAAAGCTTTTCAAAGCAGTAACTTTATATAATGGTATCATCATCAGATCAGATAATAATTACCATAATAAATCCTGGTTTAGTAATGTATCAATCAAAATGGATTCAAATGAATCTTCAGATTATTTAACTGATGAAGATTTATGCTATGGGCAAGTAAGTATATATAAGTATTTTTTTATATCAAAACTTTTTGGTAATTTATATTATTATTATTATTATTATTAGATTTTACTGCTTGCTGAAGTAGATTTCATTGATGATAATATAACACTACAATCGGCACTTGTTAGATGGTATGACTTTGTTAAAAGTCAATCTTATGTTTATGAATGCCCGCATTTAAAATTAACAAATTTGTATGATTTTGTATTGTAAAAATTATAATTGATACTGTTCATGTTGTTCCAAGATTTAATGATGATAATCAATTTTTTGTTAATAAATTCATATTTTGATTTTTGATTATACATGTCAAAATTATTAAATTGTGTCAGTGACATTGCATCACCCATCATAATATTATGTGACTAATGCTATGGAAAACCAAAATGGACAAAAGATCATTTGAATTAATGCTAGAAATTTCCAATGCAACATCAAGTAAACAGTACACTTCATTTTTTATTTAATGCTACACACATTTTTTATTTAATTACAACCAGCATTGATGCACATGGTTCATGCTAACCAAATATAGAAATTATCTGTAACCAATTTGATTAGCACTTCCAACACTTGTGTAGCATTTTTTAAGAAGTGAAAAAATGATGTGTACCATTTAATTCGTGATCCATCAATGAAGGAAAGGATCTACATAGTAAAATTCCGGGATAAGCATCATAGTAAAATCAATTAGTGTCCATAATCTGGAACCGCTGCAGAAATAGCACAATATTTTACATGTAGATTTGTACTTTAAAATTACTAAATAAAACTCTGAGTATCTGGCTCTCTTTTTAATTTAAATTTATAAAAATAGCCCCAAAATTTCTAAAGTTACATAACCCAGAAAAAATCAAAACAAATATTATTGGCTAAAACATGCAGATCTTTCATTGAAAAATGGTTTATGAAGAAAAACTTGGCGAGAGCTTTATTAAAGGTCATACAACTTCCAAAACCATGTATTACGTGTATTTTTAACTGCTTTACAAGCCTACCAAAAAATAGTCAATAGTTTCAAATTATAATCATAAAGTTACCAAAAAATGGATGTCCAGATTTAACATTCAAATCTAACCATGCCTCTAAAGTTGGTGTCTGCAACTGATTTGAAATTCTGCAACCAGTTGTGACCTAGGTTGAAACATCCCAAATTGCAATTTCTTAGATCAGACACCAACTTTACACACCTCAATAATTATTGGTTTAAATATAGCTGTTTTGCCACTTTTTGACCCGTGATAGTTTATTAACCTATTAAAATTAATATCATAAATTTTCCTCTATTATTATTATAATATGTAACAATTACTATTAGTTTTTTCTAGATATAAATAACAGTAAAAATAAATAAAGTCAATAGCTACCATTGTGGTTATTAAATATATTTAATAATATTATTATTCTGGAACACATTCTAATTATTTTATATATTTAAATATATGAATTTTATACCTACAATCCAGGAACACTCATTAAATAACAGAAAACTGACAAATTTATAGTTTTTTACTTTTGATTTACGTAGTCATCATTTAATCAAAAATTTCTTGATGATATTGATATTTTAATAAAATTCTATCCTTTTGCTACATTCAATCAAATACCAAAATTTTCTTTTTAATAATAATTATTATTAAGAAATACTACTAGTAGTATTACCATTATTGATACTACTGCCTTTATTTAATGAATCAGAAAAAGAATTCTCATTATTTTATTTAAATTTATCAAATATTACATAGAAAAATTGTTGTTAGGTTAAATAGTATAGTAAGATAATGAATAATTAATATTATACATGAAGTTGAAATTAAAACCCCAAAGTTGAAATGTTTTGACTTAAGGCAGCTACATAGTAAAATCAGTTTCAACCTTATTTTGACCCTATTTTGAAATGGATTGAAATAATTTCAACTTCATGTATAATTAATATAATTAATTAATTTGAAAACTTCTAATTCATCAAATATACTATTGCCTACTATATTGATATTAACATAACTTGATGGTGTGCCATGAATATGATCTTCTTGAAAGTAAATATCACAACCACCAAAACCACTACCAAAACCTGGTAAACAATTTGGATGACAATAAATTGCATGTTGACGCTTGTTATTAATAACATAACTAAATTTTGCAGTATTAATATTATTTTTATTACTTATATTAAATATAAAACTTTCAGTTGTATTTTTATCAATCACATTTTCATTCCAATTGAGGGGATTATAACCACCAATTATTTGATCTGAATTTTGTATTTTGGCAACTACAAGAGTTTTGTTGATACTATCACATTTTTGATGAAATATAACTGGATTTAAACCATCTCTACTACTCTGATACAAAAGTTTGAATTTATATTTGACCTCCCTGAATGAACTATATGGTGGGTTTTTTCTATCAATCCAACTTGCAAAAAGCAAAGTAAGATTTTGATTGATTGTCAATGATTCAAGTGTTGAATTCAATTTTGAAATTCTTGATGATAATAAATTTAATTTTTGTTGTTTATCTGGAAATAAATAATAATGTGAAATATCCTTCCATAAAACCTTAGGGAAAAGCATTTGATATGGCATGAAAAAATCCTCTCTAGAAATATCCTGAAATCTTATCAGAGAAAAGAATTCTTTTAATGTGTTGCCTAAATCAACAAAATTTTGTGATGACCAATCATCAACATTATTATTATTATTGATTTCAGGATGTTTTGCCAATCCCCATTTAATAATGTTTTCCCAAATATCTATTTCATCAACAGAAAAATCATCTCTTTTGAGAATTTCCAATAGAATTGGTTTTTCCAATGATTTAAATTCCCTTGATTTGAATAATTTTTCACTATAATCACAAACCTTTTCTAAATAGATATTTTTTAATTCTTTAAATTTTTCATTAGCATAAATCAGTTGTAGAATTTTAACTGGATTTTCTTTTATATGATCTTCATAATTTTCAATGAAATATTTCATCATATATTCATAAAGTGATTCAATACCAAGTTCATCTGCTGAAGTTAATAGTTCTAATATTTCATCTCCAGAATAATTTTCAAATTCAAATTTACATGTGTATAAAAATCTTAAATAAAGAAATTATTAAACAGATTATTATTATTATAATATACATTCAAATAAACAATTCAATATAATAATAAATTTATTTAAACTTACTTGAGAATAGGATTGAAACATTTTTCACTAATATTAACTTTCTTAATATATAATATCCATTTTCTTTTGTTGCATTGCTTAACACATTGCCAAAGAATGGACAATGAGCTGATATGATAGATGCATGTGCATGAACTTCTTTAATGTTTGGTTCTACACCAACATATATTTTTACATCATAAAAATCTTCTGTATTTAATAATCTTTCATTTTCATTAAAATATTTTTCAAATATCAAATTCATTTTTAATTTTTTCAAAAAAAAAAGGCAAAAAAAAAAGGAATCTTTAAATAGTACCCCAAAATTTCAGTATATTAATATTAGTATACTGTATATAGTATTACGGTGCAGATCATCTATTACAGATAATCAATTTTACCAATGAGAGCTTTTTGCTTTTTTACGCATGCTGTGCCACTTGAGATCAAAAAATTTATTAAAGTTTGATCGCATCTTTGTTGTAAAAAGTGTCAAGACAATAGTCTATTTTATTAAATTCGAAACATATAAATATGACTGCCGTTCCCACATTTTTTTTCGTAACACCAACAACATAGAGATATTTCTCTCACTCAATCTTCTACATTCGGCCACGGCGTCTATCCTTCAGGCAATCAAGATGAAACTCAATTTTATGAATGAGTAAATAAATCAAGTGGCATTTTGCTGATCAATTCAAAAAATTTTTTTATAGATCTCTTGACTTGGACAGTTCAATCTTTTATATTCAGAAAGGACACTCCATCCATCTTTAAACATTCAAAATCGAAGTACAGTATATTTATTGATTTCGATTAGTGTATGTTGAAAGTATGAAATCCTAAACGGACCACAAAGGACAAACCTCAGAATTTGAAGATACAAAGTCTGATGATCAAACAAAAATTTAGATATAGTTATGAATATTATATTAAGAAATCAAGTATTTATGTAATAATTCGAATTTAATTTTTTGTTTGTAAGTAATGATAGTTGATTAATCTCATTTTACATAACTTTTTTTTAAAGATCTTTTTTTATTCAAAGACTTATTTGTAGAGGTTGGAATCGTCCAAAAAATCCTTAGTCGACTACTAGTTGGTCAAAAATTTCTTTAGTCAACTATTAGTTGATTATTTTAGTTGACTATTTTAGTTGATTATTTTAGTCGACTAAAGAAATTTTTTATAATAATAATATTTTTTTTTTTTTTTTTTTTTTTAATTTACAAATTACGAATTCATTTCCATTTGAATCTTTCAATACTTCCACACAAAACCATGTGTTACGATTCGTTTTTTTAACCCGCTTAAATCATTGGAACTTGAAGCCAATGAACTATTGGACCTTGTATTGAATGTGTTTATTCATTCACACGTAAAATTATTGTCATCATCATCATATTGATGGTATTGATACTCTTCTGCATAGAAATTTTCCATTTTGAATGATAAAATACAAAAATCGTAATTGGTCAGACAATAATAATATTAGTATAGTATTAGTATAGTATTAGTATTAATATATAGTCAACTAATTGGTCGACTAAAATTGGTTCATGCTAACCAAATATAGAAATTATCTGTAACCAATTTGATTAGCACTTCCAACACTTGTGTAGCATTTTTTAAGAAATGAAAAAATGATGTGTACCATTTAAGGTTTCTGGCCGAAACTGCTTCTATTAGTAGCCGAAATTGCCCAAACTACTTTTTGTTATTAGCTGAAATTGGGAGAAATTATTTTAAAGTTGTTTAAGTTGATTCATATAGTTTTTTAATGTTCATTCTTATAAAAATGTTGAGAAACCCAAATTGCCCAAACTAGTTTGGGCTTTGAGAAAACAGTTTGGACCAGAAACCTTAGTACCATTTACTTAATGCTGCATTGGAAATTTCTACATTTAATTCAAATAACTTTTTGCTTTGCCATATGATGCAAGATGCAAATTGTGTCAGTGTCAATGTGTTACATAATGTTAATTGCATCACATGACTTTTAATTTTGACAATATGTATACAGTCAAACCTCGTTTCAACGGATCTATGGGACTGACCACCTAAATCCATTGAAACGAGATAATGATTGACAGGATCAACTAGTGATGTTAGCTGTTTAAAAATCCTTAGCCGGCTAAGCCGTTTACTACCTAAATTGGTAATTTTATTTCTATAACAAGAAAGTAACGCA
>CAUDNR010003624.1:1816-19057 GCA_958430865.1 Entrophospora sp. SA101
TGTGAAGGTTTACGACCACCAATATTACCAGGAATGCCTGATGATTGTGTACAAATGATGCAGAAGTGTTGGGATGGAGATCCATCTAAAAGACCAACTATCAGAGAGCTTTGTGACTTTTCTGGTAGTCAACTACAAGAAATTATCAACAATAATAGTGATAATAATAGTAGTGGTAGTGGTGGTGGTGGTGGTGGTGGTGGTAGTAGTAGTAATTCACAAAGTGTTCACAAATCACATCCATTAGCATATCATTCGAGTAGAATTTTAAATTTAAATGATGAAATTGCTAAATTGAATTTAAGTAATGATAGCTTATTAAATTATGAAATATAATTTAATAGGGAAAATTAAATAGTTGATTTAATTACAATGATAATCGTAATAATAATAATAACAATAAGTAGTCGATAAGGTTAAAGTTGAATAATTGTCGGGTAGATAGATAATCACCATTTATTAATTATTTTCATTATTTTTCATATGTGAAATTAGATTTTGTTTGCTATGCGTGTGTAAATGCATCCTATGTGCAAGACTTTTAATATGCACCTAGTTGCAAAAAAAATCATTTTTTAATAAATTTGCCCTTAAAAATTTTGTTAGTAATCATGAATGAAATTGGCCTTTCAAGTAATTCTGAAAGCAAAAGCGAATTTATACCAATCACCACGTTTTTAGTGAACATTCCTGAAGATAGTAATGTTACTGAGAAGGAGAAGGAGAATGAGAACAAGAAGCTAGATGTTGAAGCTAATTTAAATTAGATTTTAGTATGCATTTCCAATTTGGAAGTTAGTATTAAGGACATTGAACAAATCGGCACAACAACTAGGATTTAAGTTTAGAAAGGATAGATCAGAAAATTTTTGAAAATGAAATATGAAAACAAACTCTTGTTTGTAGTTGTGATGTTACCAATAAAAAAAGAAGTAGGATCAAACCATCTAAATCATCATAATTGGCATTTAAATATTTCACATCTTATTGGAAAGATCCTTCTGCAAGAAAATTTGAACATTTACCTAGCTTATATTGAATATATGTGTGTATATGGACATTTAAAACCTCTTGCAATAACAAGTTGCATATTAAAATTCGTGTGCATTGCTTACGAAAATTAAAAAATAAAGTATACAAAATTGTTTAAATTTTATTGTTGTGCAGGTGCGCAGAAAACAAAGACCTTATTCAAAAATAATTATTAATAGATAAAAGTGTCATTAATTTCGACTTATTATTATTGTTTGATTTCATGAAATCCAAATAGGTTTCACCCAACAACCCTATAGGCCTTTAATATTGAAGTCTTTTTCATTGCTGCCACCAAGCCTTTTCGTCACTTAGTTTGTATAAAATATTTAATTACAAATAAAAAAAAATGTTGTTGATGCTTTAATAATATATATTATTTTGATTTTTTTATTGGCTGATGGGCTTCGACGTTGCTACTACCAATCGAGGTTTCGACGTTTCGCGAAATCCAAATAGGTGGAGACTTTAATTATCATCTTTATTGCTATAAAAGTTTAAATTTATATTTGATATCTCTGATAGTGATGTTAGCCGGTAGAAAAGCCTTGGCCGGCTAAGCCGGCTAAGAACTTGAATAAATTTTTTATCTAATAATTTATAAGACAAATATCATACTTTGTATAAATTCACTAAAAATCGGGGTTTTTTTATTATTTTACTATATAAATGTTGTGCGTGAAATTTAAATTGGCCAATCAGAAATTTGTATCCAAAACTGTTGATGAATATGGTAAAAAATTCTAGCCAGCTAACATTTGAATCAAATGAATTATTTATTCTTATTGAGAAATTCAATTAAAACATAATAAAAAATCGATTAATAATCAAATGTTTCATTATTATTAATACTATTATTATCATTACTATTATTATTATCATTGCTGCGATTATTACTACTACTGCTACTAATACAATTATTAATGTTGCTACTACCACTACTACTAATACTATTAATATTACTACTGTTATTAAACCATTGTTAATATTGTTATGCAATGACCCACCAGACCAAGAATTTGCTTTGCTACGAATGTTGGAACTAATTAATTGCTTACTTTGTGGATTAGTTTTCTTTTTCTTTTTTGGCGGCATTACGAATGAATGAATATTTTTTATTATTTTTGAGAATAGAATTTGATTGGCTCAGGCCGGCTAAGCCGTTTAAAAATTTCTTAGCCGGCTAACATCACTAGTCAAAATCAAGGTTTTTTCTTATCCAGATCACCCACTATCTTTCTCAAATGGTCAAAATCCAAAAAAAAAAATTTAATTCAACACGAACAATCAAAAAAATCTGCATATATTGTTTGTTTATTGATCATTTTTTTTTTAAATTGACAACGAAATAAAACGTTTTTGAACCCTGGTCTCGTGACCAGAAAATGTCACTAACATGTTGTGTGACAAGGTTCCAAGACAAGACCATCAGTTTTTGGTCATTTTGAACGGTCTGAAACGTCGGAGAAAGACGAAGACCTAACGGTAGACAGCGGTCGACACCACGCAAGAAACATCTAAAACGAAACACGATTTCCTTTCAGTCAAATATCTGTTTCGCTCAACCCTAACGTTTTGAACCAAAACAGATAACGGTACTGTGACGTAAAATAACCATAACCGTTTATCATTTTTTTGGAAAACGAAAATATTTCTGTTCAAATTTCAATTATTATTTATTAATTAACAAAATTTCAAATCATTTTGCAAATCATTTCAAGCCAGCGCGGCAAAGAAAAAAAACGAATCACTAAAAGAAATTTTCTTTTTAATGATTATAATTATTGTTAAGAAATACTACTAGTAGTATTACCATTATTGATATTACTGCCTTTATTTAATGAATCAGAAAAAGAATTCTCATTATTTTATTTAAATTTATCAAATATTACATAGAAAAATTGTTGTTAGGTTAAATAGTATAGTAAGATAATGAATAATTAATATTATACATGAAGTTGAAATTAAAACCCCAAAGTTGAAATGTTTTGACTTAAGGCAGCTACATAGTAAAATCAGTTTCAACCTTATTTTGACCCTATTTTGAAATGGATTGAAATAATTTCAACTTCATGTATAATTAATATAATTAATTAATTTGAAAACTTCTAATTCATCAAATATACTATTGCCTACTATATTGATATTAACATAACTTGATGGTGTGCCATGAATATGATCTTCTTGAAAGTAAATATCACAACCACCAAAACCACTACCAAAACCTGGTAAACAATTTGGATGACAATAAATTGCATGTTGACGCTTGTTATTAATAACATAACTAAATTTTGCAGTATTAATATTATTTTTATTACTTATATTAAATATAAAACTTTCAGTTGTATTTTTATCAATCACATTTTCATTCCAATTGAGGGGATTATAACCACCAATTATTTGATCTGAATTTTGTATTTTGGCAACTACAAGAGTTTTGTTGATACTATCACATTTTTGATGAAATATAACTGGATTTAAACCATCTCTACTACTCTGATACAAAAGTTTGAATTTATATTTGACCTCCCTGAATGAACTATATGGTGGGTTTTTTCTATCAATCCAACTTGCAAAAAGCAAAGTAAGATTTTGATTGATTGTCAACGATTCAAGTGTTGAATTCAATTTTGAAATTCTTGATGATAATAAATTTAATTTTTGTTGTTTATCTGGAAGTAAATAATAATGTGAAATATCCTTCCATAAAACCTTAGGGAAAAGCATTTGATATGGCATGAAAAAATCCTCTCTAGAAATATCCTGAAATCTTATCAGAGAAAAGAATTCTTTTAATGTGTTGCCTAAATCAACAAAATTTTGTGATGACCAATCATCAACATTATTATTATTATTGATTTCAGGATGTTTTGCCAATCCCCATTTAATAATGTTTTCCCAAATATCTATTTCATCAACAGAAAAATCATCTCTTTTGAGAATTTCCAATAGAATTGGTTTTTCCAATGATTTAAATTCCCTTGATTTGAATAATTTTTCACTATAATCACAAACCTTTTCTAAATAGATATTTTTTAATTCTTTAAATTTTTCATTAGCATAAATCAGTTGTAGAATTTTAACTGGATTTTCTTTTATATGATCATCATAATTTTCAATGAAATATTTCATCATATATTCATAAAGTGATTCAATACCAAGTTCATCTGCTGAAGTTAATAGTTCTAATATTTCATCTCCAGAATAATTATCAAATTCAAATTTACATGTGTATAAAAATCTTAAATAAGAAATTATTAAACAGATTATTATTATTATAATATACATTCAAATAAACAATTCAATATAATAATAAATTTATTTAAACTTACTTGAGAATAGGATTGAAACATTTTTCACTAATATTAACTTTCTTAATATATAATATCCATTTTCTTTTGTTGCATTGCTTAACACATTGCCAAAGAATGGACAATGAGCTGATATGATAGATGCATGTGCATGAACTTCTTTAATGTTTGGTTCTACACCAACATATATTTTTACATCATAAAATCTTCTGTATTTAATAATCTTTCATTTTCATTAAAATATTTTTCAAATATCAAATTTATTTTTAATTTTTTCAAAAAAAAAAGGCAAAAAAAAAGGGAATCTTTAAATAGTACCCCAAAATTTCAGTATATTAGTACAGATCATCTATAATCAATTTATTAACAAGTTTACCAATGAGAGTTTTTTGCTTTTTTACTAGTGATGTTAGCCGGTAGAAAAATCTTAGCCGGCTAAGAACTTGAATAAATTTTTTATCTAATAATTTAGTAGACAAATATCATACTTTGTATGAATTCACTAAAAATCGGGGGTTTTATTATTTTACTAAACGTTGTACGTGAAATTTAAATTGGCCAATCAGAAATTTGTATCCAAAAATAAATAAAATCACTGCTGATGAATATGGTAAAAAATTCTAGCCAGCTAACATTTGATCAAATGAATTATTTATTCTTATTGAAAAATTCAATTAAAACATAATAAAAAATCAATTAATATAAAAATTAAAAAAATTAACCAACTTATTGATCAAAAAGTTTATAATTTTCTCTCAAAAACAGTATATTATGAAAATTATTTTGGTTCAATCTATTTCTTTTTTTTGTGAAGACATTACCAGCTGAGGAAAACAACCTCTCAGATGGAACAGAGGTTGCTGGTATAGCTAAATAAACCCTAGCTTGAACTGCTAGATTTGGTAGGACTACTTTTTTCTAGAAGTACCAGTCAATACATTAGAAAAAAAAGAATTGAAGTTTACACTAATACCTTCTTCATATAATTTTTTTCTATTAAAAAACTCTTCGCCAGTTATTGATCCATTTATCCAATCAAAGTCACTTTCATCGTATAATTGTTCACCATTATTTAATTGTTCAACATCACTATTATTATTAATATTGCCATCATCATCACTACTATTATTAATAATACCATTACTACCATTAATATTAATACTATTATTATCATTACTATTATTATTATCATTGCTGCGATTATTACTACTACTGCTACTAAAACAATTATTAATGTTGCTACTACCACTACTATTAATACTATTAATATTACTACTGTTATTTAACCCATTGTAATATTTTTATGCAAGACCAAGAATTTGCTTTGCTACAAGTGTTGAACTAATTAATTGCTTATTTTGTAGATTAGTTTTCTTTTTCTTTTTTGGCAGCATTACAAATGAATGAATATTGAGAATAGAATTGATTGGCTCAAGCCGGCTAAGCTGATAAATTTCTTAACCAGCTAATATCACTAGTTAACAGCTAATTTAAGGATCAAAACATGGATAGGTTGAACCACAAAATTTGAGACAGTTGATCCCTAAGTTTTATCCTCTAGCTGGCTAACCACAAATTTTTCGATCCCTGAAATTTCTTTGTTCACTTGTCTGGTTTTGTTGCAGTTAATTCTAATTTTCTAATTGCAATACGTGATTATCCAAAAATTTTTATAAATAAATAAATGTTTACTTTATGCACATACGTACAGAAAAAACTGATTTTTGAAAATGAATATACAGTTAAAACAACTTGCAGATAAATCTAGAAAAACTGTAAATTCCATTATAAAAAATGATCTTCCCCCTATAGAAAGGAACTTGGAACAAATTGAGAAACAATCGCGTAAACTTGCCGATAGAGTTATTAGACTTGGTGAAAATACAGAAAGAAAAACGTAAATAGCATATTGTATACCGTTATTCTTTTTTTTTTTCATTTCTATTTTTTTTTTATTAAAAATTATTATTATGCGCATTTAGTCCTTTTTTTTTGGCTAATATTGGAATTGATGGTGATAAATTGGCACAGGATTTAAATAGCATCAATATATTTAATACTTTTGAACCAAGAATTGTTTTATCAGACACCGATGTTGAAGTAAGATTATCCATCCTCTTGAATCTTGAAGATGATTGATTAGAATTTTTGATTGACCTTTTAATTAACATACTATTATGGATCGAATGTCAATACTACCACTGATATGAAATTATTATTATTAAAGAAGTATCTTGACCATAATCATCAAAAGGCATTTACTGAGACTATTAAAGATGGTCATACACAGGTTTTTTTCAAAATTAAAAATTATTGTAATAAATAAAATTTCAAAAAAAAAAAAAAATAATATAATTATTAATCAAATTTTAGACAATAAACGAATGTAATTCACTTTATGACAAATTGCTTATTAAAGATTGGGCAAATACAAAAAAGCAAGCATTCGGAGAACTTGGACAATTCAATGTCAGCAGTTCGAGTTCAAGTCAAATAGTATGTACAATTTTTTATATAGATGTTTATATATATGTATATCAGCAAAGATTCTTTTGAGCATTTCAATTAATGCGATCGCTTTTGCTACTCCGCTTACATATTCCCAATTAGCAACGATCATATATTCCTATAACAGGTCATCATTCTTCCATCAAATCAACAATAAATTTAAATCAACGTCACATGGTTTATTTCGATATTGTTGTAAAATTGAATGATTCTAGACTATTTGATCGTGATTATGGTGTTATTTCTGAATTTTTCTTGGCATCAAAAAAAATTTCAATGGATTATGTATGTGAATTCATTTATTTATTTTTATGTTGATATATAATTTGACATTAAAAAAAAATTTTTTTTTTGCTTTTATAGAGTAAGAAACTTATTGATTGTTGGCAAGCACTTAAACACATTGTTGGAGAACATAATGTTATTGAAGGAACATTTAGACGAAACGCTTTGAAGCAACGGTGTTTCGCTCAAGTATATGAAACACCACTTCAAAATCCTTTATATAAAGAATTATGCAAATCTTTTATAAATGGTGCCAAAAAATATTTAGAAGAAATGTATCCAATGATAAACAATAATTCTTTTTTGTTGATTGTAACTTGATATTACATGTATATTTGATCCTTAACTAATCAATTGAATAGATATTGTACTTGGTCAAGGGATATGATAGATTCTTTTAGAAATGAAGCAATGATGGGGGGTCAACCATCAGCTATTAACAAGATAGTAGAAAATAATATCCCTATATGGGGCTTGTTATATGTTCTTATGAGACAAGGTCATTACGATCATGCATTGGAAGCAATAGAAAAGTATGCAAGATACTTTTTAGTAGAAGATTCACTGTTGTTGACAAATTTCAAACGTTTTGTTTCAAACAATAATAGGTATATTAATATTTTTATTTTTATTTCTATTAATTTAATTATTAAATTAAATATAAAAAAAAATACATGGCTTTTTTACTAATTAAATCTACTAATGCTTTTATTTTAGACTTACATCAAATGAAAGACAAGCTTTTATTGCAGAAATAAAACTAAAACCAAAATTAACAGTTCAAACTCAAGACCTTTACAAATCACTTATATATCAGGTAGTAGCACAATTAGAAGAATTGCCTCAAAAACCACCAATCTACATAGTTTCTCCTTCAACAGAAGATCATTTGTGGTTGAAGGTAATTTAATTAATTAACTAATGTCTTGATTTAATTGTTTATTATAAATTTCTTTTCAAAGTCATCGTCATCCATCGTTATTATTATTTTAGTTATGTTGCATTCGAGAAATCGAATCAATTCAGGATGGATCGAGTGATACTGTGACATTAAGTGGTTTTCAAAAAGAAATTTCGACCTTTGGACCTAATTACTTTACTTCAAATGGAAAAGATCCTATACAATACTTTCGTGCTTTATTACTTTCTCTTCAATTTGAAAGGGTAAGAAAAAATAAAATCGATTAATATAATTTTTTTTATTTGATTCAAAATATTTGATTTTGCATACATATATAGGCAATAGATTATTTATTGCAAACAGATTATAAGGAGGACGCTGTACATTTTGCTATCACTCTTGCGTATTATGGATTATTAAGAGTACCGGAAGATGGAGAATCTTTAGCACTATGTATGTATAATTATTATTCTAAAATTTTTGAAAAATTTGTTAAAAAAAAAAAATAGATTTATTAAAACTTTTTTATATTAATCACAAGTTTTTGAAAAAAAAGAAAATGATAGTAACCAAGTAGTTGCTAAATTTAATTTCAACAAACTTATTGTACAGTATGTTCACATGTTGATCAGTGATCATGATAATATTGCGACTCATTCACTTCACTATCTTCTTTTACTGTATCTGTATGGTAATCATCGTGATGATTTTGGAAGATACCAAATAGAAATAAATCATGATCACATGAGACATCTAGTGCTTGAAACAAATGCAGTTGGTGAACTTATTGGTGATGCTCAACAAACTGAAGTAATTATCATCACAATCATAATCATCATTTATCAATAATCTATTTAATTTTTTACGAATTTAAACGAAAATATTGAAAAATAGGGCCTTATGAGGAAATACATGAAATTGATGTTTATAAACGATGAAAAAGAATTCAAAGAAAAAATCATAAATATGCTTGCTAGACAATTTTTTGATGATGGAAAATTTAATGCTGCAAGGCGTTTATATGAAATAACCGAGGTACTTGAATATTTTTATTAAAAAATTTTTTTTAATCTATTAAATATTTTTTACTTGGTTTTTTTTTTAGAATTACGAGGAATGTGTAGCTTTACTTAATAAAATACTTGCAGAATATATATGGATTGTCATGAGTGGAGTGCCGGTGCAACCAGATACAGAAATAGAATTTAATCCTAATGAAGTCGCTAGAATATCTAAAGAATATGAACAACTTCATTATACTAATAATGTCTCAGCTAACCTTTTGAATGACAATAAAACATTACTCAAACTAGTTGAATTTGTAGAACTATATAAACAACAAGATTATGGAAGAGCAGTGTCTGTAAGTGATTTATATTTAATAAAAAAATTTTATTAGTGTGTTCACATAATACTACTATTAACACTCAAATATGTATATTTCTCCTTTTTCTCTCTATAAATATAAATTTTATATAAAGTCAATAAAAAAAATAGATCTTTTCCCGTTTGTAGATGATATTAGTATTATTATGGAAAAAGCAAATGCAATTAATGGTATAGATGAATCGTTGAAAAAATCTATAACAGAGCTTTTATATATAACTATGAAGTGCATTGTACATCATCAACAACATTTAAAAGATCAATTGATACATGGAACACCAGGGTTAAAAATAGTTAATGATAGTGTAAGTAAATAAAAATAAAACAAATCAAAAAATCACCTCTTTTAAAAAGGCTCAATTAAAAATTTATAATATTATTAGGAATTATATGAACTTCAGAGAAATGCTAAAGCTCTTGTTACCTTTGCAGGTTATGTACAAAACAGGTATACAATTAATTATTTGATTTCTTTATATATATATTTTTTTTTTCTTCCAAAATCTAAACTTATTTTATGTAATTTTATTTTTAGTATTATCACGTCTGATATTTTTTATAAATTAAATGAATTAGAAGTGCAAATGAGATAAATAGAAAAAAATATAGATCAATTAATCAAATTAATCAAATTTTTATTTAATAATAAATAACTTGTTATAATAATATAATAAACAGTTACGAATTGAATAAAATAATAACAATAAAAGATAATAACAATAATATTATTACTAATCTAGAAAATTAATAGTCGTAATAAAAATATTTATTCATCGTCATCATCATCTTCTTCGTCAGCTTCTTTCAACCATTTTGCAAAAGATTTAGATTTATTACGAATATCTTCATTGATTTGAGGTGTGACATAATCAATGTTGAAAGTTCGTTTAAAGAGTTTTTTATATTTTTCAGTGTTTTTACCTTCGAACCAAACAACGAAAACGTCTTCTTCAAGTAAATCAGCACGATAATATTCCATTAAGATTCTACAAATTGTTTTAATATCAAACAATTCTTTACATTTCACGCCAACAAGAATTTCTGTACCTCCTAATAAAGCTCTTTGCCCATCCGCGTCTTTGATTAACTAAACAAGAAGAATAATAATTATTATTATTAAATATATTTTTAAAAAAAATCACAAATATTGCTTACTTTTTGAAACAATTTCTTTCGTTTATTAATGTGTTTGCCGATAGTTGTGCTTGTTTTAAAAGATTCGGCAAATAAGCTAAGTACAAGCTGCTTAATTATTTTGTCATTTTCGATATCGTTTTCTTTATCAATACCAAGTTCTTTAATCTTTTTGTAGATATCATTGTTAACGGCAGTCTGATTTTCTTCTAGCCATTCATCCAATTGATTAAAAGGTTCCAAATCCTCATCGTCATCCTTTATATCCTCGTCATCTTCATCGTCATTGACAGCACTAGTAATAAGAGTTGTTCGAATACCTTCTTCTAGTTCTTTAACACGTTCAGCAACAGCATCAGATGAAGTTTCTTGAGCCCATTCATCATCATCTTTTTGATCAGCGACAGGGAGTTCAGATGCCTCGGCTTGAATACGACGATAAAGTTCATCATCGGAACCTTCTTCTGAAGAACCTCTTGTAGAAGAAGAAGGTAAGGAAGGATCTGTTTCTTCGCCATTTTTCTTTGCTCTTCTTTCTTTTTTCGTAAGTTTACTGCTTTTAGGATTGACAGGTGGATTTTTCAAGATGAAAGTGACAAGTTTATGGCGCATATCGACATCAGTAAATTGACCACAAGCTTTACAATCTCGGATGATTTTTTGGTTAGCACCTTTTCCTTTAATAACCTATTCATTGTAATATATTTATTTAATAAAACAACGCAAATTCAATAATCATGAATAAAAATAACAAATAACCAAGTAGATGGTGACGATGAGATAACAGAAGCATCATATTTACCAAATCCGTTTCAGGATTACTACAACCAGCGCAAAGTACAAATTTTTTGATAAATAGATGAAGTAATTCTTGAAGTTTAGCAGCATCATGATTACCATTTACAATGTAACGATCGTGTGGTTCGTCAAATTTAACTTGGGCTCCAAGTTCACATCCAAAAAATTTAGTAGGATCTATAATTGAAATTGATTAATCAATAAATTAATAAATTATTTTTGTAAATAAAATATTTCACCCAAAAAGATTTTTTTAATACTTACAAGTTGGTGGACGACTTAAAGAACGAGCAATATCAGACATATTAGGAACAACGGTTTTGATTCCATTACCTTTACCTTCAACCTAATTAATAATAACAATAACAATAATGAAATTACTTATATACAACGTATTTATGCATGATATATAAAATAAATTAATTAACTAACTAAAAAAAACTACCTTTGAAATGAGTTTGGGCATTTTATACCGATAAAATCGGTCACTTTGATTACCGCCGATATTTAAAGTACTCATGATTACAATATATTATTGATATATATTTTTTATTTAAAAAAAAAAGAAAGTAGTATTTTCAACAAAATAATAAGACAAGGTAATATTATTGATGCGAGTCATTAACTCTTTAGTTTTATGTTTTTGAGGGCGTTTTCTATGAACGTTAGAACGATGCTTTGAATATTTACTATTTTCAAAAAAACAAATCATGAAGTAGTGAAATGTGCTTTTATGTTTTTTTTTTTTAAAGATTATATATATTAATAATAAAGAATAATGTCCCAAACTTTTAAAAAAAAAAGTTAAAAAAAAATTTTTAAGAAAAAAAAATTGGGTTGATATAAAAAAAAATTTTTTTTTTTTATATCATAAGATTTTATAAATCGTAATACCGCAGTATTATCCACATTTGTAAAATGGACAAGAAATAAAGAAAATTGTTTGAATCTATTACTATTACTATTACATTTATAATTTATGTTTTGAATCAAATTATTTTTTTTCAATGGCTAATATTTCATCCATAAAAATAGAATGAATAAAATAGATAGTAATATTAATATATTCTTATTATCCCGGGAAAGAAGTTTCCGGGGTTCAAATGCCACAATTTTTTAATATTAATATTAATATAATACAATTTCTTTCTTCAAGTAATTCCTTTCTGTATCCCATCTTCTGGGCACAAAAGGAAACCATTTTGTTCTTTCACGCTTAGGAATAATACATAATAATAATAGTTGACACAATTCAAGTCATCCGTTTCAGGCTTGGCCATTTTTACAATATTAAAACCCCTCGGTTAAGTTTTTTTTGAGCCTCTCTCATTTCTGCTATATATATCTTTTATTTGACTTTTTTGTATGGTACTTAGCAATGGCTTTTTCATAGAATGTTCTTTTTTCTTGGGATGTTCTAAATTTGGTTAGAATTAAAAGCAGAAATTATAAATGCTTATCCATAATATTAAATACTAACACTTAATATTAAATACACGTTTTTTTAATAAAATATTCAATCGGCAATTTTCTCTTTTTCAAAGAAGAAATATTTATTATTTATTATAAATTTTTTTATAGCTCGTTCTGTTTGTTGTTTTATTATGGAATCGCCACCATTAAAGAATAGATTGTGGGAACGTTGTAACCAAGTATAACGAAACATATCAGTTAATGGTGCCGAAGAATCTCGGAGTCGTAGCTGGTGCTAATTCAAAATTTGATGTGGAATACAGAGAAAAACCATAGAAATTATTATTACAGAAAAAAAAAATCATTTTTCATTGAAGCCGGCGGCGTTGAACTTTTCGTTCTAGCTTAATTGATCATTTGGTTTTTAATGACCTGGGAAATGATAAACATTACGTGTTTTCATACAATCCCATTATATGCATTAGATAGATAGATTATTTCTGTAATACTTGATGAAAAAAAAAATCGAATGATTATAAATTAAAAAGCGAGCAAAAATATGAAAGTCAAAGATAAGGCCGCAAAAAATTTATTAAGCAATCGGGGGAAAAAATGAATATATAAAACGGCTGCAAGGAGAACTGCAAAAAAAAGTCAAAAGAGACGAGCAACTAAAGAATGTTATTAACTTTCTTGGAGGAAGAAAAAGAAAACAGCCCAAAAGCGAAAATGCTTTATAATAAAGTTAAAGAACCAGAGAAGCAGAAGCCTGGAATAGATAAGCAAGAAGAAATTATTTAGCATCCAAGAGAAATAAAAGCTGAAATGAGGCAAATTGAGTTAATCCAAATAAAAATAAGTCAAGGCTGAAAAGTGAAAGAAGAATAAATTCAGCATGGATTTATACTTTGAATTAATTGTTCACTCTGCCTTATTATTTGAATAATTGAAAATAGGATATTCCAATATTTAATGATATATATAAGATGGCCTTTAATCAAATACTTTCGTGATTTTATGTGATTATTAGTGTGATAAGTTTGTAATATTATCCAAAATTGGGAGAATGCAAAGACACTAACACTAACACCAGTACTAGACTTGGCAATTGGCGCCAATTAAATAAATGCAAAGTTTCGTAAAACACCGTCATTGCTATTTTTGTACACTGTGTAAAAAAAATACATAAGAACTTATTTTTATCAAAAAAAAAATATTAAATTATTATTTTTTTAATAAAATACTTTTAATAATAATGGCCGTCCCACAAGAGCCTTCATTTAATGAAAATGAAAACGATCCTCAAACTACTACTGCCAAGAACTCTTCTCCTTCTAAACAAATAAAGCCCATTTCAACACCAAATTCTCAAGACGATGGATATAATTTATCTGTAGTAGTAACAACTTTGGATAAAAGCCGCCGAGAACCAGTTTTTAAATTTAAAGCCACTGTATTTATTTGTTTAATTAATTATTCATGATCGTGAATTTTGCATTTATACATGCAAACTAATTAAAATTCTATTCTTTGGGGGAATAAGACAAATTTACCTAAATACAAGCAAACAACATATTCTTCCGTAGAACGTTCATACATCGAATTGGAACGTTTGTATAATTCGTTATCTTATTCTAATCCGGAATGTATTGTTCCGGCATTACCTCATCCAACAACCAGTTATCAAGCAACCGAAGAAGATGAACGTAGAGTTAAATCTGCAATGCAATTATGGTTTAATAGAATATCATCAAATCCTGTTTTACGTAACGATAAAGAACTTAGATCCTTTATAGAGACAGATTTTGCTGTATGGGTTTTTTCTTAAATATTACCAATTAATCATAATTTATATATTAAATGTTGTGTTTGTTTGCTTTTGACAGTTTGTACCGTCAACTAAACCACGTAGAAGAACTGGTCCATTTAGATTTGGATTTTCTTCAGATATAAGGGATGATGATATGAAATTGGCAGAAGCAAAGTCATTAGCAAATATATTTGAAAATCATTTTTTTGATAATGCTAAATCTGTTCAGAAATTGGCTAGATATAGAAAAGGTAATAAATATATCTATATCTATAATATATCTATATATATAGTATATTTTTTTTCTAAATGTTATTGTATTTTTAGGACTATCAATATATAATTCAGATCTTGGATCCAAGTTTGCTGCCATGGGCACAGTTGAAAAACATCCACCATTAGCACAGTATGTATTTATATATTTATATCCTTGTTTATTATTTATATATTATTATTATAATCGTTTTATTAATAAAATTATAAATTCTAGTGGCTTACGAAGGCTAGGAAAAACGCTTCAAGTAGTTGGTGAATTACAACAATTACAGGCTGTTAGTGAAGCTGCTGCACTAGGAGATTTCTTTAGTTATTATGCTATGAACTCACATGCAGCAAAGGTTTGTTTATATATATATAAATTTTTTTCCATATATTTTATATATTATTTAAACTAGTTTTTGAATTATAAAATTAAATTAACAGGAGACTTTATCAAATCGACTTAAAATTATCTCGGAACATGATGATGCAGTAAAAACTACTATAAGTAAACGTCGTTATATTGAAAGATTAAAATCTTCAACATCAATTAAACAGGAAAATGTTGACGAAGCATTAAAAGATTTAGAATATGTATGTATTTATAAAATTTATTTATTCATAGATTATTATCTTTTTAATTTTAATTTTTCTGTTTTTCACAAAAATAAACTTTTTTATTTCGAAGGCTAAAAATTATGAGCAAAATCTTGATGCAAGAGTAAAACGAGTTACCAAAAAACTTCATAGTGAACTTGAAATTTATGAAAATAATAGAGCTCAAGATTTCATGGCAGCAATTCAAGAATATATTAAGAAACAAATTTTATTTGAAAAACAACAATTAAAAGAATGGGAAAAATTAAAGCCTGATGTCGATTTAATCACAAATAAAAATATGGTTGTTCATATTTATGAAAAAGAAGAACTTGATCCTCGTGCTATTGCCGAGAGACTTAGTACTTTTGGTTAATAATTAAAAAAATGTAATTTGTAAAAATCAAAAAAAAAATCAACTTAATAATTTAAAAATTTTTTTTAATTGGGAAATTTTATTTTAATATACTATATATTATCTATATTATTTTGTATATTTTATTTTTGTAAATTTATATTATTAGATAATAATAATAACAACCATTATATATTAAAAAATTACGTATGTGAAGTAATAAATTAGGTATTATTGTTATTATTATTATTATCATTATCAATCATTATTATGATTTGCATACTAATACAACAAAAAATTTTATCTTAATAAAAGTTTTCATCTTTGGAAAATATCACACTCTTACTAAATAATCTCACTAATTCTAATCAAGATGTTCATCATTAAAATATATTTACAAGCTTATGAATGATTTAAGAAATACTCGGACTTTTATGATATGGAAGTTGAAGTTGGAGCGGATGATGTAAAGTTCATTCCAATATTTTAAAGGCAAGGTCTTTTTATTTTATCAAATAATTGGGCTAAAAAATCCAAAGATGGCCCTATCATTCATTTTATTTTATTGAAAAATATTTTCCCTAAATACTTTTAACATAAAATTAAATCATTTGGTAATTCTGCTAGTTAATCTTTTAATATTAATATGAGACATGCTTTGCAACAAAATGAACATTGATATTACCAAGATTTTCAGAGTTCATTAAAAAATAGAATTGCGATCACGCACATTTACAAGAAAATTAACATTTCTTCTTCAAGAATAAAGGAAAAAAAAAATTATAAATAAGCAGATAAAAATTCAAATAAAAATTCTTTAATAGACAATATCAAAAATCATCATCATAAACTCTTTGGGGTACTCGATATAAGCTGATTAACAAATCTAATTAATGAATGTCATAATAATAATTATACATGAAGTCGAAACTGATTTTTAGCCTCAAGTCGAAACATTTCGACTTTGGGGTTTAATTTCGACTTCATGTATAATAATAATGTAAATCAATATATGCGGATTTTTTAATGGTATCCCAATTTTTTCCTCTAAAAAGGAAACAGTGTAACAAAAAACTCAAAGTTTTTTTATTTTGAAAGTTTTAGAAACCTTTCAAGCAATTTAATTGCAGGAGATATCTATAGAATATATTATTTCACATAATTTTTTTTGGGAATAGATAAAAATATTACAATGAAATTGTATTTTGAATGAGTTTTTTCACGCCATTGGTATTTTTACATCCATTAAATCTTTCCATAGCTCTAATCTATATTACATATACTATCTTGCACGCAAATTTGGTGCCAATATCCTTGAAAATGGAGAAGGAGTAGTGGTTTGAAAACAACGTGTTTTATTAGTATTACGAACTTTCAGTCGAACGATTTGTCACATTAAACGATTGGGAAGTGTATTTTCCGAAATTTTTTGGTGATCAACGTCGAAATTCTA
>CAUDNR010003624.1:33155-62316 GCA_958430865.1 Entrophospora sp. SA101
ATTGACAAAAAAAATATTTATTTGGTATGAAAGTTGGAAATTAAAAACAAAATTTATATTATATATTATGGTGGTCGGATTATTATTGTATTAAAAAAAAATTTTGCAATAGAAATAAAATATAAATTAGAACAAAGTATTTTTTAATTTATAATTCCATCATCATTGTTTAAAATATTTAGAATTTTGTCTAATAACTATATATTAATATATAAAAACTTTTTGTATTGTTTCAAATCTCAATTATCAAATACTACGCATCTATATCTATCTGTGAAATGTCACGTGAATATCTGATAATGTGTGTGTTGAAACTTCGTGTAACATCTATGATTCAAAGATTTAAAATCGTAAATTCATTTTTATTGGTCATTGATATGATTTCTTTTAAAATAACAACAATATAGATGACAAACAATAGCAGCGGCATAGTAGTAATCATTAATAATGGTAAAATAATATTGGCAATTAATTCTGGGCCCGACAGCTTAAAATAGATTTGTCCCATTATTATTACTATAGACTGAAACGTTTTTGGGCCTATAATAATAATACGAAACCAATTTAGGCTGCAAAACACATGCTTGTGATGGGACCCGACCAGGACCAGGTTGATATGAGTTATAAAATTGCGTCATATATACAAATAAGGTTTTTTTTTATTAGTAGAGATGGTTGACTCAGCCGCAGTTTAACCGCGGTTTAACCAATCGCAATACAGTTTATTAAAATCGCGGTTGTTATAATTAACCAATCATATTTAAGTCGAACGTTTCAGTTAAACCATGAGATAGTTGAAACCGCGGTTGAACCGAGACCTGATCTACAATTAGTTCTTGGAATCTGTCTTAAAAAATACAGACTTTCTAGAGGTTTTTAAAATTCCAAATATCCGAGTTTTACTATGCAAATCGGATATTGTTTCTAAGCCAAAAACGTTCCAATTACATATAAGAGTGGTATTAACTCGAAATCATGATTTTTGACGTTGTTCTTGTTTCTATTGAAAACGAAGAATATGAAAAATGGGAGATGTCACTCTTTAAAATTCACAACATCGGAATAAACACCATAACTTTTATTAAAGAATCTGACTGTTAACAATTTTGCTAGCAGACAAATAGATTAATTTTAAAATTCTGCAAAATGTTTATTTCATTTCATGTTAAAAGATAAGTTTTACGGCTTTATAATAAATAATCTATTAAATAAATAATATTATACGTCTAATAATAAATTATTGTATAATTAATTCCATGAAATTGTAAATCCACCATCACACAACGAAATTCCTAATCCTCTAATAATTAATTTTTGGTTTTCATTTTGCCACTCAGTATTATCATTTTTATTATTGGAACAAAATTTCTTTTCGCCGTTTCTAGTCTTAACCTTTACCTCAACAGTATTTCCATTATTATTAGAATCTTGTTGCAATAGTACACCAAAAATTTCAATTTCATCAATAAATGAACCCCGCCCTTTATAATTAAATGATATGCCTTCGATGCTTAAACATTGATTTTCTACAGTAAATGTTACAAAGGTGTATTGATCTCCCAGAAGCTCCAATAAAGTTTCACCATCATCTAAATATAATTCGCCTTTTGCTTTGCCCTTGGCATCTAAAGCAATCAACAAGTGAATTCCACTGGCACGTGTTTCAAATGAAGTTAAGCTGGAACGGCAATTTA
The DNA here is from genome assembly GCA_958430865.1 of Entrophospora sp. SA101. Taxonomy (NCBI): domain Eukaryota; kingdom Fungi; phylum Glomeromycota; class Glomeromycetes; order Entrophosporales; family Entrophosporaceae; genus Entrophospora; species Entrophospora sp. SA101. Next base: position 34,850 of record CAUDNR010003624.1, read on the forward strand.
ATGGTATGATTGAACCGCCATAAACGTGCACTGGTATCTTTTCTAACGGTGCATCCACTTCCATCCATTTTCCTTTTCCTGGTTCTTGCTCAGATTCGACCACCAATTTCAATCCAGTCATGAACTCATACCATATTCCCGCTGGAAAATACCCTTTAACTTTTGTACAATTTGGTTCTGTCACCGGTGTAACTAACAATAACCCATTTCCAACTAAAAATTGTTTATCGATCTCTAATGCATCTTCACCATTAGGTTCTAAAAACCATAACGGTCTAATCACTGGTGTTCCTCTTGTGGCAGCACAATAAAATGACGTGTACCAATATGGTAACATCTTGTATCTAATTTCTAACCATGTTTTACAAATTTGTTTAACATCATCTTCCCATCGATAAACTTCTTGACCTGGCATATTTATGGCGTTATGATTTCTAAAAAATGGATAGAAGCAACCCAACTGGTGCCACCTGATTGCAAGTTCCCGTTCGCACTTACCATTGAACCCACCTACATCAGCACCAACCAATGGAATTGCAAAGAATTGAAAAGAAATAACCCCAGCGATTGAATGCGCCATGCTTTCCCATTCTGACCAATTATCGCCTAGCCAATGAGCAGCGTACTTGCCGCTACCAGGAAATGTGGAACGTGACAAGACAAAAGGGCGTCTTTTGGGATAAATTTCGCACAATGACTTGTATGTCACCATTGCCTCCATATGACCAAATAAGTTATGGGCATTGTATTCTGTGATTCCAGAATGATGAAATGCATCCATGGGTGAAGTTCTGGTGAATAGAGGAGATTTTTTACCACAATTATTAATATCATATGGAGGATTGTTAACAGAGTGTGGCTCTGGTTCTTGTACCGCTATTGCAGATAGAGCTATTTTTTTTATCGCATTTGTAACTTGCAGGTGTTCTTCATCTTCATCGTTCATCACAGTATTTGCCATATCATCAACTGTCTGATCAGCAGAAGGTATCATAATAATATCATCTCTTCGATCTTCATTTGATTCGTGAGACAAATCACCATCAATAAAGCTTGCTATTTCATTCATATCTATAATGAATTATATTTAGCTTATTAATTAAAGGCAATATAATAATAAAAAATGATATATTATTCTAACTGGTTGAATCTTAACTCTTGAAATTTATCATTTAATTGTGTTCACTTTGTCTGGTTTTGTTGCAGTATGCCCCACATAAAAAAAATTTATATCAAATATGTAAAGCAAAAGTAAAAACTATTTTTACCTACAAAGATATGAGCTGTTAAATTATCAGGTTTCTTGCTATTTAATGAGTGGTCCTGGATTATGGATATAAAATATATAAAATTCATATATTTAAATATATAAAATAATTAGAATGTGTTCAAAAGAATCTTCATTAATAATGTAAATTTATTTCTTCAATAACCACAATGGTAGATGCTGACTTATTTATTTTACTATATCCAGAAAAAAACTAACAGTAATTGTTACATATAATAGAAGGAAATTTATTATATTAATTTTTAACAGGTTAATAAACTATCACAGGTCAAAAAGTGGCAAAACAGCCATATTTAAGCCAAGAATTATTGAGGTGTATAAAGTTGGTGTCTGCAACTAAGAAGTTGCAATTTGGGATATTTTAATCTAGGTCACAACTGATTGCAGAATTTCAAATCAGTTGCAGACACTAACTTTAGAGACATGGTAGATTTTGAATGTTAAATCTGGGCATCCATTTTTCTGGTAACTTTATGATTATAATTTGCAACTATTATATAAAAAAATAAAAAATCATTTTTTCAATAAAAAATCTGCATGATTTTAGGCAAAACAATTCTGGATTAGAAAACTCGGATTTTATTTAAGATTATGGACTACTACTAATTGATGCTTATTCCGTCCTTTATTGATGGATCACGAACAAAAATGTTTTTTGACATTGTAACCAAAAATTAATTCCTATTTCAAGCTGAAATTTCCTAAAAGTAAAATTTACATATTACCTGAACGAAAAATCATGGCATAAATATCTAATGCAGCAAGGATTAAGTTGCCTAATAGATTTATGGGTGTTTATATATGTGTAGTATAAATATTAGTATTATTATTAGTATAATATTATTTATTTATAAATATCAGTTAGTCATTTATATTTCTCTTATTACAAACACAATTATTCTCTTTCTTCTTCAATTAAAAACTTATGTACTATGTAAAAGTCGTTCTACATCACTGATATTGATCAACCTATGTGAGACAGCTCAAGCGCATTTTATTTTATTATAAACATTAATATCATTGTGTTTTTACTTCAAAGTCAAAATAGAAAAATAAATATACCTCAAATTATAAATCACTCACGAACAACTGATCCTATTTGGAAATTTATTGAAGAAGTTGATGTCGAACAGATTTGCCAACTTTGTCATAAGCCTCGTATTCAAAAGAAACCAGAATTACCACAATTAAAGGGCATTTTGAGCAAATGCATTCACACAAACTATGATAAAATGATATGTTAGCAGGTTTGCGCTAAACCCGTTCGAGTGAATTTGGCTTTAAATAACATGCTTAAGAATATTTATATAACTACGTTAATATTATGTAACTTATACTTCGAATTTGATCGCTCAAAAAGCCTTTTTTTAAAAAAAGTTCAATCTGCTTGAACTCTAAAACTGGATTAAGACGAACCTAAGCTGAACTGACGAGCAATTTAACATCGCCATCATTTTAATCTAATACTTCACGTTCATCTTCCCCATTTTCATTTCTCGACCTTCTAACTCGCCAATCGCATTACAATTACTAATACCACATGTTTAACACCAACGATCTAAAATAAGGAAATAAATTTCCCGAATATAGATTTTTAAAAAGCCCCTACGAATAAGAATATATATATAAATTGATATAATAAAAAAAATACCATACTAATACTATACCATACCATACTACTATACTATATGTATACTTTATCATCAGGAAATGCAAACTTACGCGGGATCAAAATTGACCAGCATTATACGGACGTTATCAGAATGCTGGTTAATTTTGGCCTGGTGTAAGTTTATGTAATAGTATTTTTAGGTAACGACGGGAAAGTGTACCGAGAATGCGTTTTTCTAATTATATATGATATATGTATTCATTCTGCATCCATACAGTGGCCGACACCCATTCATAATTTCATAGATTTATTGTCTTATTTTAGTTATAAGCAAGCACATAATAATGACAATTTCAAACCCCGATTTGTTCGGAGCCTTAAGAAAAGGTAAGACAAAAAAGACAAGAATTAGTTAGCAGTAATAAACCAACAGAAAGTGAAAACTTTACCAAAAAGCTGTGTTTTGAATTGGAATTGAGTTGTTAACTTTGTGACAATATTTAACGTTGTTATGGTAATGGCAATGTAATCATATACTCGCAATAAACCAATCAGGTTTATTTATTTGAAATCTTTATAAAAATTTACAAATCTTAAATCTTGATATTTCTTTAATAAATCGCCTAATACTAATCCACCTCTTTCCCGAAAAAATTCTTCATTTTTAAATATTTTTATTGTAAAAGGTTTAGGTCCTCTCCAATTCTTCATTAAAGCATCAAAAGAATTAACATCAGAAATGATAACTCTATTATCAAAAGTTATAGTTCTTAATTTTTTTGGTAAGGTTTGATTTAAAACAGTCAATACTTTATCAGCATCCAATATATAATCCCAGCGAAATCCAGCAAGTTCAATGTCTTTTAATTTGATACAATTATTAAATAAATAAGTTAGCTGTTCATCTGCTTCATTTCTGTAAAATATAGATAAATATTCCAGATTTTGACAAATCTGTCCAATTGATTGAATCATTTCTCCCAAACACTTTTCTTTATTTAATTCACCACAAATATTCAGACATTTAAGATTTTTCCCATTGTTTTTAATAAAATCTAACAAATTTGACAGCTGTTTGTGACCAGAAATTGATAGAGAAAATTCTTCAATATTTGGAAGAAAAACAGATTTTAAAAATTTCAATCTTCCAGAATTATTTAATATCAAAGTCTTTAAATTTTGAAATGTTGGTAATAATAAAAAAATTGAGCTATTTTTCCCATTGCTTTGACAATAAACTATCGATCTCGAATGAATTGAGATTGCTTGTTTGAAATCTTCTGATAAAACCATGTCGTTTTCGGTATTATAAGTATTATAAATAGTTAATGATTTAATTTGATTTTGTGCTTTAATCAATCGAGCTAGACTATAATCAGCCTTATTATTATCAAATGAACAACTGGCATTTCGTACTTCTATATTAATATATTGAATCTTTTCACAAGTATTTGCTAATTTATCAAAAAATTTAGTTCCATCAGAAAAATAGCAACTTAGCTCATTAAGATTCTGGAAACAAGTGTCAAATCTACAATGATTAGTCAATAATTCACACCCTTTATTTGCAGTTGCAAGCTCTCGAATAGTCGAATGATCTAAAACAAAGTCTAATAATCTTTCTTTTAACGTGTCAAATTTACTCTTATCGATCAACTTTCTTAAACGACAAAAATAAGACCAAAAATCTAGTTTCGTAGCAAATTTAGCGTAGTTGTATAATGGCGGGTTTTCCAATAAATCAAAATTTATTTTAATGTCATTTTCTACCAAGAAATTCTTATCTTCTACGAAAAAACAATTAATTATGATCTTGATGCTATTTTCATAAGCCAATGGATTTCTCCATAAAGTTGGAATATTGTTTCTGTGCCATTGTTTATTAACAAGAATGCAAGAATGTAATGTTCCATTATCATATTTAATGTGTTTAAATATTTCTGATAAAATTTCTGGTGGTATAGTCAACATTCTTGGAAAAACAAAACAATTTAGTATCAAGTAAATGTCACAATTTTATCATCTGTTACACAACATATGTCACATAAAGTTTAGAAAGTTTACAGTTAATAGTAACAAAAAATATTAATACAATCTGGTTTTTTTAAATTCTTACCTTATATAACTGATAATGTTTCTATCATGGATTTCTCAATTAGGTCTTCTTAAACTTAACCCCGGTATTTTAAAGTTTTATTTGTATATAAATATACTTTTTTAAATTTTGGTTCAATCTGGGACTTTTTGCTGATTAGTTATTTATTTATTTATTTTTTTTTTTTTGGTAGATAGTAATGTTTTGGCTAAATTTCCTTTGAATGTAAGAAAAGTGCTTATTTCAGAGATAACACAAACATTACTTCAAGCGCATGATCCAAACTTATTATCATCAACTTATCATGTAAAATGGGTTATGGAAGCAATAGGTCAAGGTTTTACCTTGCCATTGGAGGAAATGACAATAACATCAAATTCAAAAGAATTGTATTCTCAATGGTTATTTGAACCAAATTTTCGACCTGCTGCAATAAGAGAAGCAACGGGGAAACCTGAAGAACAAGAATTTTGGCAGGTATGATAAATTTGATTAAATGTTTATAAATACAACTATTTTTTTTTTTAAAAAAATAAATTTAAATAACCATGAAACTAAATAATGAATTATTTTTAGACTATTTTTCATCATTATTCATTATTGTTTCAACCTAGATCTGTTAGTACCAATAATAATAATAATAATAACAGTAATAATAATACTAGTTCATCAACATCAACACCAACCACTCCAGGATTTCCATCATCGATCAATCAACCCAATTCAAATTATGCATATTTACAACATCATATCGAGTTATGTAAAGGAGTATTGATCGTGTTGACCATGGCAGGACGTACTTTAGGAACGCAATTTAGCGAAGAGACTTGGTTAGTTTTATTAAAAGTAATTTTAGGAATAACAGACTCTTTATTAAGAGAACATACATCTGTAACGTTGGCTGAAAAAAACATTGAAAAAAAAACTATAACCACCATGGCAGATGAGCTATGTGAACATTTATTGAGAGTGCTATTTGAATTATGGTTAAGATCGAACATTAGTAAAATAGAAATGTGGGACATATTTAAAAAATGTTTTAATCAATGGACATACCGACATCAAGCTCTTCTACAGTGGAATGCTACTACATTAGCATTTACTCAAAGAGTGGTTAGGTTGTTGTATGGTCCAAAAGAAGGATCCGAGACTGTTAATATTTCAGTGGGTGGATATAATGTTGGATTAGATCTTAACACCGATTTTGTTTATTTTGCATGGTATCAAATGATTTATCTGGTCAATAATCCTTGTGTTTTGCCTTCACCGAATTTTTCTTTGGCAATATCTGGAATAGCTAGAATAGTTGATTCTTTTCTAATAATTGGTAGTTTAAATAACCAACGACCTACCATAAAAGATACTGAAACTTCTCATGCTTATTTAACACCTGATGGAAATACAATATTAAATATGTTTGGTCGGTGGTTATTTCAAGCTTGTAGTATCAAAAGCACTGACCTTGGCTTTGAAAAAGGAAGAGCAGAAGCTTATGGTATACTATGTAGGATATTCTGTATACCTCAATGCCGGGAAAAATTTTTACGTACTTATATCACTCAGTTTTATTATGTGTTGAGTGAAGGATTGCGAACAATCAGCTGTCTGCCTACAATTCTTATGAACACAAAATCACTTTTTGCAACTGAATTGGAAGGTGTAAGAATGATGGTACCGGATTTTATAATAGGTATTAAGATGATTTTACCTAAATTGGCTCCTGATTTTTATACTGATATACCTCTGGAGGAATTAAGGCTTGCAGCAATCAAAGTCACAAGTACAATTATGTGTTTGCCAAATCATTTCGAAAAAGTATCCCTAAAAGAAAATTGGAGTGAAGGAATGGATTTTAATGGTGATAGATTTGTTGTTGGCGATCCTGACGAGATAGTTGTTCATGAATTAGTAAGTTATTATTTATCATTTATTATTTATTACTTAATATCAACAAATTTTATATCAATGCATACATACATATTATATCTATATAGATACGAGTATTGTATTCTGAAGAAGACAACCAAGAACAACCAAATGGTCAAAAAATATTAGAACCTTTCACAGCTGTAAGCTTTTATATATAAAATTTGTAAATAATTGTGTGTATATATATTTATTTATTTGATTTTCCTTTTTTGTAGCTCAAAGTTCATATTTTAGAGCTTCTTTTAACTTCATTAAAAACCGAGCATTCTTCGTATAATCTTCGATATTTACTCCATTTAATAAATGTTTATGTTATTGAGGATGTTGCTTTTTGCCCCGGATTAGTTGGGTTAGTTGTAAAATCAATTCAAGAGAAGGTAAATATGCTACTCCGCTGTTATAAAAACTTTATTCTTTATTTATTTATGCTTTTCTCTCTTTTTATTTTTTTAAACAGGTCTTTACAATGAATCTTCCATCAGATGTTACGCTATATGCATTTGATGTATTAAAAGATTTTGTAGGCTTATATGAGTATGTTCAAAGAGATAGTAAGGTATTGTAAATATTTTTATTAGTTTTACTTATTATAATAGTAACAAAAGCAAAACCTATATATTTACATATAGGTTTACATTTTTATTTAATTTTATAGAATTGTGCTAGAGAATTAGTACTATCGTTTTCTCGCTACATTGACACTTTATTAGCAGGGAGTTGTGGAGGTTTGGTAATTGTTTAAACTCTTTATTCCAAATGTGAAAATTTGGTTTACACTAAAATTTTTATTTTTATTCTTTTATGATCAATTAAATTTTAGGCATCTACATGTCAATTAATTGAGCGTGCATATGATTGTATGATTCGATGGATTCTTGCAGGTCAATGGATAGTTGGTGATCGTGATTGTCATGAAGCAGTAATTTTAACTATTAGTAAAGGAATTTCATTGAACCCAGTCAGTGAAGATGAAAGCAGTTCTCAGCCAAATTCACCAGTTGAAAAGAAAAGAGGTCGCAAAGAAAGTACTTCTAACAAACTTTTTTCACCGAGAGTTACTAGAATTGGTACAAGTAGTAGTGAAAATATTGGATATCAGAGTGGATCAAATAAATGTTGGAAGAGAGGTGAATTGTCAGTCAAAATTGCTGCTGATATTGCAATGTCACAATTTCTCAATCATCTGGGAAATTTTCCTGCATGGGGTGATCATATTGGGCCAAGTAGAGTTTCTACACTTTTCAATCATGACTTGGAATTGGCTAAATTACACATTCCAGAATTAGTTAGATACTTCTTAATTGATGGTAGAGTGATAGTTGGTTTTGTGGAAATGCCAAAACATCCTATTTGGGCAATTAATGGTGATCCAATTACACCAAATGTTACTACTCCAGGAACACCAAACACTCCTAAAACATTTGCAAATTCACCTTCATCATCAACTGCATCACCGGGAACACCATCAACAGCTTCTTCTCTGGAAACACCTATTGTATTAAACAAATTGCAAGAAGAACCTGATGAGCTAATTGATGCTCCATCAGTAATAATCGTATTGCGTGATAGTACTGGAAAGTATTCTTGGACTTCACAAATGCGATACAAATCACAAGGGAATGAGAAATCGCAAAAACTGCCAAGTTCACCAATGCTTGAAGGAGAAAATGACTCTACAAAATTAAGAACACCTTCACCTACTTTTCCTTTTAGAGCAAATACACCACCAGGTGTTAATGAAAAACCAGATAATAAGTCTAGCAATTTAGTTTTGCCAAAAGTTGATGGTTATACTGCAGAGCACATACCATCCGTGGACAAAATATTTAAAGAGGGAAGCGAAAGTTGGGGAGCATATCATGCAATTAAAAAGCTCACATTGAGACAGAAGGAGGCGGAGAAAAAGGAATTGGCTGTGAAAGATAAAAGAACAAACAATTCAAAGTAAGAGAAGTAAGCGATGTTTATTCTTTGGAAGTGTTCTTTTATTTGAAATAATAATATTCAATATTAGGAGTTTTTTTTATTATATACTGTTAGTTGTAAAACTTTGCTTGATCAGCTTCATAAGCACTTAGAAAGGTGACTCTTCATTCTTTATATTTCCTTTTTTTTTTATAAATTACGATTATTAAAATATTATAAAACTGTGTCTCTCTTTTAGTCCACAAGTTTTTAGATTATTTATGGCACAGATAGGATTATTATCATTGGAAAATCGTCATCGTGTAATACCATTAAAGATATCGGAAATCCTTGTAAAAGATCTAGAAAGATTTGATCAATTGAACGAGTAAATTTTTATTGAATATCTATTTTCACAGATTTATTTATATCCAAATTTGACATTTATCTATTATTAATATTATAGAAGAGATTGTTTGAGTGCTTCCATTTATTATGCTAAATCAGGCGTTGAAAGTTATGAAATTTTGATCAATCCTCCTCGTATAAGTGAAGACTTTGAAAGGTTTTTGAATAGCTTAGGATGGCCGGTAACTAATTAAGCAATGATTATAAAATATAAATGTGTGAATCCATATTAATAAATAATTAAACTATAAAGCTATTATTATTATTATAGGTTTTAATAGAATCACATCCGGGATATAAAGCAAAGTTAGATCCTGCACATTGTAAAACAGCACCTTACTTCGCAGATAGATGTGTAGAGGTTATTTTCAGTGTTCCATACTTAATTAGCTTGCCAAATAGTAATTCATCATTGGAATCTTTAATAAAAATTTTTAAAAATATAGCATCAGAAGATTTAGTTTCTATAGTATGGCTAGAAGATATAACTTCCATTCATAAGATTCCATCAATCATTGAGCAATCTGTATTTGTATATATATTTATATATCCATTACAAAATGCAACTGGATTATATTGGATAAGGATCCTTATGCCAGTTATATCTTATCAAGGAACATCTGGAAATATAAATTTTCTTGGTGGAGGGAGATCATTAAAAGGTAGAGTGAGTTGGGGTGCAGACACAACAAAACTTGCAGAAAATCCTTTAGTGAGTAACATTAATTAGTGTTTTATTGCCATTATTGATGCCTTTTTTAAGGAGAGCATATTTATATATATATTAATGTTTATTATTTAGTCATTTGGTCCATTAGTGGATGGTATGATTGTAAGTAGGCACACACTAGGTACATTAGTACGCAATACAACGATATCTGCATATGAGGCGATCAGATCATTTACAGAAACAAATAGTAAGCCGTATGTATCTTTTAATTAGAAAGTTTAATTTGTAGTCTTTTTTTAAATGGTTAACAATTCTTATTTAATATATTTATCCTTAAAGATATAATGTAAGACGAAATTTTATAGATGATATGTCTCACAGATATAAATCAAACATGTCGATTTCAGAGTAAGTACTTTTTTATATCTAATTAATTAAACCATCAGTTTTTAATTATTAATCAATAATCGATCGTTTATTTTTCCTACAGATTTTACACTGAAATATTTACAAAAAAATGATTTTTTGTTTATTGGAATTAAATTTGCAAGTTCATTTTCATTTCATTTCATTTTTTTATTATTCTAAAATCGGGTATTTTTTTTAAAAAATTCATCAAACAATTTTGTCATCGGGAGAAATAAAAAATCTTAGTACAAGATACTGGCTTATTGCTTATTCGCAGCATCTAATGAATTCCTTCGTTACTACTTCTGTTTCTGTGTGTGGCTGATAAAAAGGCTATAAACACTAATATCAAAATAATTAAAGTTGTTTTACACTGCCTGGAGGAAAGTACCGGGTCTTGTTTTTTTATTAATCATACAAATTTTTACATAACAAAAAAAAGATTTAAAAAATATCATTATGTAGCTCAAGTTTCAATCAATAAATATCTCATATTTCTAACATTCACAATAAGAATTCGATTAAAAAAAATTAACTTCAATTAAATACGTGATTTTTTTATCCACGAAAAATTTTTAACGCAAAAACGTAAAATTGATCAGGCCGAGTGGGTGAATTTTTTGGCCTTAGTATTAGTATTAGTATTAAATGAGATGACATTAATAGTCTTAACAAATTTGTAAAAATACTCAAACTTTCGAAAACTACAGTATAAAATATATGAAAATGCCGAAAGCTAGATTCAAAGAAAAAAATTGTTTATTAACAGATCAGCAAAAAAGAGTTAAAGTGGTACTTGGACAAAAGAAGTTGAATAGTAAGAGGGCGGGAAAATGTTATTTGGGGTGATGAATCTCGCTTCAAAATTTTTAGAAGCGACGAGAGTTTGGAGGATACCAGGTTCTCTGTTAAGCATGGCGATGGTGGGATAAAACGGTACAGGGGTGTTTTTCCGGCAAAGGGAAGAAGTAACGGTGTTAGAATTATAACATACCAGTAATGAAAAATGTGCAAAATTAGACAAGAGAAATAATGTTAAAATCTTATTTATATACCCTATAAAAAATTTTGTATGAAAAATATATGGAAAACACACGGAAAATGTCCAGAATTTTCCTTGAAAAGAGCGCTTTTCTGTACCTTTTTTGTATGGAAAACTTGCGGAAAATATACAGAAAAATGTTTCTATTCCCTTTATGTCTTCCGTTAATTTTCCATATAGCAGAAAATGTAATTAGTATTAGTATGGAATTTATATTTTCCGTAACTAATCCCAATAAGAATAATAAATAATAATAATAATTGCACCTTTCAGGTAAAGTTTTCCGCACAGTAAAAACATGAAAAGTTGGTTTTTCTGGATTTATTTTTAATAAGGCTAATTGGGCACCCAAATCTCTTGATCTCGATCCGATCGAGCAAGCTTTTGGCGGAAGATTAAAAAAACTTGGAAACTCATCACGAAAATGCTCAAGAGTTGTTGATCGTTTTGCAAGAGGAATGATCAAGAAAATTCACTATATATTTTATCCGAAATCCTTTTGATTAAAATAAAAAAGTATCATCAATAATAAATCTATAATAAAAAATTGTGTCTAATAATGATTTCATTTCATATTCATATTCATTAATCTTTCGCGGGGTGAGCTTCTAAAGCCTAACCAATATTAATATCTCATATCATAATAATAAAATATTAAAAGTATACGATATTTATAAGCATAAACTCATAACAAACCTATCTTGTAGCTGTTTCAAATCATTGTTCACTCTTGAATACAAATTTAATTGTATGATGAATTCACAATTACAATCAGCTTTAAAATTTACTACGGTCTCACAAAAAACGCTACCCGCAGTTATTTTGGGGGTTTATTTATAATCAATCACGAGGATCATTTTTTTTAGCTTAGTAAAGAAACAATACTTTTTTTACTTTCAATTTTTAAAATTTCTAGTTGAAAAGAAAAGAATCAAAAAAATGAACCAAAAAACAACTGCAGCCACGGCTGTTGAACGCAGGCCTGGCAGAACTTCCAAAGCAAATATGACATCAATGGTCTCATTATCTAACAAGACAACTGAAAAAAATGGCATTGGAATAATAGTCAATGGTAAATAATTTAAACAAAATAATTTTACTCATTGAATTTAATTGATTAATTTCATATTTGGAAATCATGGTTTAGCTAATATCGAAGACGAGGTTAGTTCTAAAGAAGGAACTTATGAGCACATGTCTAAGTCTGAAGAAAATGGTAATAAAAATAATGGTGATAATAAAAACAACAATGGTAATATTAATAATAATTTACCATCATCAGTTAAACGTGGTCGTGGAAGGCCAAAAAAAGTTCAGGATCTCAATAGTAAAAAAATCATAAAGACTGAGCCTGATGCAAACAACAACAACAACAACAACAACAACAACAACAACAACAACAACAACAACAGCGATAAAAAAATTGATATTAATGTTAATTCATTGTCATCTGTCAAACATGGTCGTGGAAGGCCCAAAAAAGTTCAATTTCTAAATGGTAATGGTGTTGAAATTAATCTTGGTACTGGTGAATCTAATGCAAACAACAATAATAGCGATACTAATGATAATTTACAATCATCTGTTAGACGTGGTCGTGGTAGACCAAAAAAAGAAAATTTAAATGATAAGGTTGCTGAAACCAATCTAAACAATAATAACAGCAATGTTAATGTTTATTTGCAATCACCAGTTGAACATGGTCGTGAAAGACCCAAAAAAGTTCAGTTTCTAAATGGTAATGGTGTTGAAATCAACCCTAATATTGATGAACCTGCTGCAAAAAACAATAACAGTGATACTATTGATAGTTTACAATCATTAGTTAAACGTGGTCGCGGGAGACCCAAAAAACATCAGGATCTAGATGGTAAAAGTATTGAAATCAATCACTGTATTGATGAATCTAATGCAAACAATAATAACAGTAATGATAATGTTCACTTGCTATCATCAGTTAAACGTGGTCGTGGAAGACCAAAAAAAGAGATTTTGAATGGTAAAGATGCTGAAATCAATCACAGTATTGGTGAACCTGGTGCGAACAATAATAACAGTGATGATAATGTTTATTTGCTATCATCAGCTAAACGCAGTCGTGGAAGACCAAAGAGAGAGATTTTAAATGGTAAAGATGCTGAAATCAATCACAGTATTGGTGAACCTGGTGCGAACAATAATAACAGTAACGTTAATGTTTATTTGCAATCATCAGTTAAACGTGGCCGTGGAAGACCCAAAAAAGTTCAGTTCCTAAATGGTAATGGCGTTGAAACTAATTCTAGTACTGATGAGCCTGATTCCAACAACAATAATATTGAAATCCATCCCTGCATTGATGAATCTACTGCAAACAATAATAACAGTAATAATAATTTTTATTTATCATCATCAGTTAAACGTGGTCGTGGAAGACCAAAAAAAGAGGTTTTAAATGGTAAAGATGATAAAATCAATCTCAGTATTGTTGAAACTAGTGCAAACAATAATAGCAGTAACGTTAATGTTTATTTACAATCATCAGTTAAACGTGGCCGTGGAAGACCCAAAGTTCAGTTCCTAAATGGTAATGGCGTTGAAACTAATTCTGGTACTGATGAGCCTGATTCCAACAACAATAATATTGAAATCCATCCCTGTATTGATGAATCTAGTGCAAACAATAATAACAGTAATAATAATTTTTATTTGTTATCATCAGTTAAACGTGGTCGTGGAAGACCAAAAAAAGAGGTTTTAAATGGTAAAGATGCTGAAATCAATCACAGCGTTGGTGAACCCGGTGCAAACAATAATAACAGTCATGTTAATTTTTATTTGCAATTACCAGTTAAACATGGTCGTGGAAGACCCAAAAAGGTTCAATTTCTAAACGGTAATGGTGTTGAAATTAATTCTGGTACTAATGAACCTGATGCCAACAACAATAATAGTGATACTATTGATAGTTTACAATCATTAGTTAAACGTGGTCGCGGAAGACCCAAAAAACATCAGGATCTAAATGGTAAAAGTATTGAAATCAATCCCGGTACTGATGGATCTGGCGAAAACAATATTAACAGTGATACTAATACTCATTTGTTATCATCAGTTAAACGTCGCGGAAGACCAAAAAAAGAGATTTTCAATGGTAAAGATGCTGAAATCAATCCCAGTATTAGTGAACCTGGTGCAAACAACGATAATAATGATGATAATGCTTATTTACAATCATCAGTTAAGCGTAGTCGTGGAAGACCCAAAAAAGTACAGTTTCTAAATGGTAATGGTATTGAAACCAATCCTGGTGTTGACGAATCTGGCGTAAACAACAACAATAGTGATACTAATGGTAGTTTACAGTCATTAGTTAAACGTGGTCGTGGAAGACCCAAAAAACACCAGGATCTAAATAGTAAAAGTATTGAAACCCATCTCAGCACTGACGATGACGCAAACAATAATAATAGTTATAGTAATAATGTTAATATAAATGGTTATGGTGATGATAACAATAATAATTTATCATCGTCGGTTAAACGTGGTCGTGGAAGGCCTAAAAGGGTTCAAGATAAAAATAATACTGTCCCTACAGGAAATGGAAATAGGGTTGGAGTAAGTAAAAAACGTAAAAGGGGCAGACCAAAGAAAATTGATAAAATCAATAAAAAAATTCAATCCAGTAGAAGTTATGGTGATAGTGGTGATGCAGATGCAGATACGAATGATGATGATGGTTATGATAATGATAATGAAGAAAAGGGCGAAAAACAAAAAAAAGCTAAAGTACATAGAAGTAATAGACAAATAAAGAATAAAAGTGCAGATAATAATCAATCACATCAATCTAACATTCCTAATAAAAAACCTGGGCTTGGTAGACCAAGACATCAAGATAAACTTGAAAATAATCATGAAGAAGAATCCAAAAAATATAATATCATTAAACGTGGCCGGGGTAGGCCAAGTAATAATAATGTCATATCACACACATCACAAGATCATAATAAATTAATTACAGCTTTGGAGAATATAGATAAAAATCTAAAAATTGATTTTTCAGATCAAGTTGAAGTTCCAGTAAAACGTGGTCGTGGTAGACCAAAGAGAATTGGTGAAGAAATCAATAACCCTGCTGCTCAAAGTTCCAAGAAACGTAAATTGAATAACACAGATGGTGTGGTAAAAAGATATAGGAAAAATGATCAACAACAATAATAATAATAATAAAACAAATTCTTTTAATGAAATATCATTTGTTAGATTAGAAATTCATTTATACAAAAAAAATTTAATTAGTGGTGGGAAAATTGAAGTTTTATAATTTTTTTTAATAATAATAATAACATAACAATTCAAAAATAGCAAATAAAAAATATTCTCTTGAAAAAATAAGATTTCTAATTACATGCTCTTTTTAAAAAGAATTAATATAATTACGGCGTTTTTTTTGGTTTAATTTTTTCTACTTGCCGATGTTTGTTACCATTATCTTTAGATTTAGACTGTTTATCAAGAATTCATTAGTGTTAGTATTAGTACAATCATCGTCGTCATCATCAATATTAACTATTTATCCAAAATGGTTCTCCAAGATTTTCCCCTTTACCTGACCAATTGACTTCTTATTTTCATCTAAAAGACACTTAGCTGACCAAAAATCCATTTTTGCTTATTGTACCTTGTGTGATTAACATTGCGGCGAAAAAGAAGGAGGGGCTGAAGGTCAGCAGCTAGAATGATTGATGCTCCAGATAGAACAATGTTTACAGCTGCATTGGTATCCCTTCCTCATGTTGTATACTTTATCCTTCTTGCTGGCATCGGGAATATACTAAATCAATGACTTGCGCATAAAGATTATTTGAGGAATCCTCATTTTTGCATTTCCCATCAAACAAATATTTAAAGTGTTCTTTGTAATGAATTTTGTCCTCTCTTAAAATTATTGATATTAAAATTGGTATCCACCTTTCAAGCAGAGGTCAATACTCAGAAGCCAATTAAAATTGGACAATACAATCACCGGCTTGCCCCACTCGACAGTCTTCTTCCTCGCATACTTGTCAGTCATCGTAACCGTCTTCTGACCGCCGATTAAACTTTGGTGCCGAAAGATAGACTCCGGATCCTGAAAATCGTCTATCACCAAATAATCGGCCTCTTCGTCCCACATGGCGAGATCCATCATTTATTCCAATACATATGACGCCCTAAAGAACGGGCCCATTCCGTCTTACCAAACCTCGTAGCCCCAAATAAGAGCAAGCTCCGAGGTCGACCACTCTTATCATACACATTTTGGTCCACCCAATCAGTGAGCACTTGGGGGACCGTAAACTCCGGCTTGTACAAGGTACGTTTCACTTGAAAATGATGGTCTGCCAGTGCCTTCACATTGTTAAAATTTCTTACGTAGATGCCAGGGTGTGCGATCTGCATGCGCGCCATATATTCATCCTTATCCTTGCTAGTCGACAAGATCGTCGACATAGACAAGTCCTCCGCTCGGCTAGGCCTCGAGTCGGAGACAATAAAATTGCCATCCTTCACAATGTACTTGCGCACAGCCTCCGGGTGCTTAGCCCCTTGTATCTTCGGATGGTAGCCCAAAACGTCGAAAAATCTTCCGTTCCTGGACTCCAAGGGCTTAATAAACGTCAAAAGCGCATCAATACACAGGGCTATTATCAAAATAATAAATTAATTAATCTTATGAGTTTATTATACCTGGATAACAAGAATGCGTTTGAAATGTGCTATCAGTAACAATTCCTGAAAAGTTACTTGATGAAAAGGTTTGTTGTTCCATCCAATCTGATTGTAATATTATTATGCCTTTGTTAGCAAAATCTGCTCTTCTTATAAAGTTTGGATGGTCTAATTGGAATTGCAAAATACCCAGGACAAAATTATCTCCATAACGGTGAGCTGTTTTAGTTATAAGGTTTTCTTCTTCAATTACTTTACATAGATAATAGGCAATTTGATCAGTATTAGAAAATGCATCTGAAATGTTTCTAACTAAAGAAAATGGATTATTTTTTTCCAAGGACTGCCCAACATGTAATTTTTGGGGTAAAGTATCTGGTGCTGCAGAAGCACTTTTTTTGAACATATCTATTTCGTTATTGAATGGTTTGTTTTGAATAGGTTTTTGATGTTCATGGTGACCTTTATGTAATAAGTAGAAATAAAAGCCATTTTCATCAGGTTGATCCGATTTAATAAACTTACAATTGACCATACAATGGATCCATTCTAAGACTCCTAAGAAATAAATAAATAATATGTATTTATCAATATTTATATAAAATCCAAATTAAATACCATTGTAATTATTTAATGGCAGCCTTTACCAATCTGCTTTCTATTTTTTTTTTTGTGGTCTTTCATTTTTAGTCTAACTTGGGCACTACATTTTTTGCATTGAATTATTCCCAAGCATTACTTTATATTAAATTTGGTGTTATAATTATTGTATCATCTAGTTTCAGAAGAATAGAGGGCCCATCCACTTTGCAACCAATCTCTTAGTTCATTAAAAACACAATCATCACAAGGCCACAGTGAATAGTTTTCACCTAAAGAATATGATATATGTTGAGATTAATTAAACTGAAAAACGAATAAATATGTGTATATCTGAATCACAATGAATGCAATAATCATTGAGCTCTGTAAATATTTAAATTGATCATTTAAGATTTCTGCCATCATTTTTGAGAGGAAAAAAAATAAATTATATATAAACCTTTGTTGTAGGAGTTGGCACCATTAACTGTTTAACCGTGGTTAACCAGTTAAGATATTTTTTTAACCGGTTAATTCTTTTTGATTAACCGGTTAACCACCATTTGTTAATTTTTTTTTATACAACGGAAATTAAAACGTTTGCCATAGTAATAACTGATTCTACTACTAATACTGATAATAAATTTGTTCCGCGGATTTTTATGAGGTCTTTCTATACGGCTACAGCAGATTCACGTGACATATGAACGTCCAAATTACCGAGATTGATAGAGGAAACTGCAATTCTCCCTTTGGGAAATGAAATATCTGATAATGAAATTGAAAATTCAAGAAATATAGTCAAAGAGATTTCAAAATGATGTTAATAATATAATAGTTGTTGAGAGTAACAATATGTCTAAAGTTTCAATGAAAGATGCCATAATTTCCTTTGAGATAGCTTTTAATTTTCTTCAACAAAGTGATTTAGAAATAGATTGTAAAGAATTTAAAGCATTTAAACCATTGAAAAAAGTGAAATTATTAGATAATACAACCAAATATTACATCTTATTTCAACAATTTCTGTATGTATTGTTCATTTATTCATTTATTTATTTCTGTATTTAGTTTATTAATTTATTGCACTATACCAAACCTCTCTATAATGAACACTAAGTAAATTTCTCTATAACAAATTTCCCTTTTGTCGCCCATCTCCAATTCAATTTTTTATAATTAATTTCTCCCTACAATGAACAAAAGCAGAAAAATGCATATAATGGACAGAGGGTTTGGTATAGAGAGAGAGCTTTGTATTATTACCAATTTTGCTGCTGTGGATTTCTTGTCATAATAATAATAATAATAATAATAATGGATTTTTTTGGCTGGAACCATGAATCTGCTGTGGCGAGGTTTGACTGTAATCATTTAGCATCTATTAAGTGTATAATAATAAAATTCAACAGGCGCATGATTATTTTGTAAGTAAAGAACGATCGAACTTATCAGTTAAAAAATTCCACATGACTAAATTAACCGGTTAAAGAATTTTTGCATGATGCCAACCTCTATTCTGGAGTAAAATTATCTATATTATCTATATTATTTATTTTATTTATTTTATATTTTATTGTATTAATTATCCGAATGATTTAATTAGTTATATGAACCTGCAGATTTAATTAATTTGTAATAAGTTAGCATTAGACCTTTATTTAGTAGAAATTAATGATGATTATCCCAGATTGGGCTATATATCCCAGACTGGGAGGAATATCCCAACCTGGGCCAAATATCCCAAATTGGGATACATATAATTCAACATGTATATAAGGAATGAGAATTCGCTGTAGTCAAAGAATAACATTGTAACAAATTAACTTGATAATAAATTAATAATTAGTTTCAACTAAATACAAAATTAAATAAATCATTTTTATCAAATCACTAAAACAAAATTATCTGCTAATAAATCTAATTTGTTAGTATTAGCCTATTCATTCTGACCCACATAAACTAATAAAAATTTGTTATCATCAATTAAAAACATGCTCTCCCAAAATTAATTGGTGACAATACCAATAGCAAAGATCTAACAACATCAGTTTTCAAAATTATTGAAAAAAGGTGAAACAGTTATAAGAAAAATCAGAGCTTGGAGACAATTATTGAATGCATCTGGTTGTAAACAAATAAAAATTTACAAAAATAATGAATATTGGACAAAAGCTGAAGATACTGCAGCAGATTTAGAAACATTGGATCTTTTTACTGAGACAGACCTAAATTTACAACCAGAATTGGATTCTGATTCAGATATAAAAATCTTTTGGAAATGTTTTGAAGATGCAATGAGTCCAAATATAAAAAGGTGATGATGGCCAACAAAGAATTTTGTCCAAAAATTTTCTTTAGTGGAGTGAAAGTTACTATCTGATTTTCCTCACCTCTAGTAAAAGTATATGGATATTGAAGTTATCTAGATGGCCAAGTTAGAAACTATATTTTTTTTCCTATTTTACATATAATTATAAAGTTTATGAATATTATTATGTAAATAATTTTTTTGTCAATTGAAAATGTGATTTTACATATACTTAAAAATTATATAGTCACATAACATAATTTTGAGATTGTTACAATGATATGTAGATGTGATAAATCGAGCTTCCATTATGCTGATTTTCCCTAAAATTTTCTAATTTTGGCAAAACCTAAAACTTCCACTATGTTATGAATATGGCTCTTATCTTGCTTACATTCTGTTTTATCTTGATATAATCCTTGATTTTTATGGTGAATATTGTTGACATCAGTTGCAATGGAAATCTTTTATTAATAAGCAGAAGGCCTTTGATATTCTGTGCAAGAGAATAACAAATAGTAATGGTGACAATACAGTTGTTGCATTTGGTGATGGTAAATTCTCATCAACATCATGTGGGCATGCTCCAGGCCTCTAAAAGAATTTTACCAAGAGCTTTCTAGACACTGCAAGATGGTGAACATTGATGAGTTCCATACTTCCTCAGTCTGTTCTTTGTGTGATGGGTGGTTTGATAAGCATCAAAAATTTTGGTCTTTCAGAGTCTGCAAATTAGTCTATCTGACACATTGTAATCAAGATGTTAATGCTACCCATAACATAAGGAACATTTTTTTGCACACAACACTTATGGAGAGAGACCTGATTCATTTATAAGGGGGACTTACTGACCTCTCTGCTGTTATTTTAAATGTGACAGGGTATGTCTAGCTGGTGGCAGCAGCAGCAATGATGATTTTCTATGAAGTCACAATTAGTTATAGGGAGGATTTGAATCTTCCTAATTTAGTGTACAATATATTTTTATTTATTTATAAAGACAATTTATTAATGAAAATGAAACAACAATTCATTGAGCACTTACTTATACATTACTAATTTTTCTTATAAAATAAATATTACCATAACAAATAATAAATATAATTAATATAATTAATATCTACAAACAATAAAAATTAAATAAATAAATAATCATTATACCATCAATGACAGTATTATTAATTTTTTTTTTAATAAGATTAACTGGCATAAATATCAATTTTCATCCCCTTTAACACTTCACCAGCTTTTGGATGTCTATTTAAAGCTGCCAATTTCAAATATTTAACTCCTACTACTGGATCTTTTGTAACACCAAGTTTTCCATTAATATACATATCACCCAAATTAAATTGGGCTGTGGGATTTGAATTATCAGCAGCCAATTTAAGATATCGGATAAATTCATCTTTGTTAAACTTGGTTTTATTTTCAACTAATGAGAATGCATATCTTAATTGTGCATCAGGAACACCTTCATCAGCTGCTTCCTTAAACAATTTAGCTGCTGCCATTCTATCTTTGTAACCACCATATCCTTCCCACAAATAATATCCTTTCCAATATTTTGCACCTGAATTTTTAAGTTCAGCATTTGCTTGAAAACATGTCCATGCTGTTTTGTGATCTTTTGCTTTATGAGCTTTAATACCTTCATCAAGAGTCATAATTTGTGTAATTACACTAGCTTGAGATTGTTCGTTGATTTGACTATTATCAACATCTTCATCACTTACAGAAATAGGTTTCTGGCCTTGTTTTAAAGATCCATCAAAATCAATGGTTTTTGATGGGAATAGGCCTGATTCAGTAAGAGAACTAGGGTGTTGTGAATATAAACGGTCTAATTGAAGGAAAATATTCTGAAGTGATGATCTTAATAATGGATCATCTTCCCATGCTTTTTTTTGATTTTTTAAATATTTACAAATCAGATGATATAATAACAATAAGTTACAAAATATTAATTTCAAATAAATAATTTGTTTGTATGTTAAATTATTAATCTTACCTCCTCTTATAATTTTAGCATAATCTTCTTGAAGGCTTTTGGTGTCAGAATCTGTCTCACCAAATCGTATGTTTTCTCTACCACCATCTAATACATATGACCTAACTTTTGACATATCCCATTTTTCATAGGGAACTCTTTCAAAAGCAAGTTCCCAAAGCAACATACCAAAGCTATATAGAAATGGTATAAATCATTAAAATTATTAATCAATAAATTACTGAATTACATAAATATTGATTTTTTTTAAAAAAAAATATACCTGAAAATTTCGCATTTAAAGTTATAAGATTGTCTTGGACCATATCTCAATTTTTCAGGAGCCAGCCAATGAACAATTTCTGTTGTATTTTTCACATCGGAAGTTACACCACTAGTATGACGAGCATAATCAAATTTAGCAATTTTTGATTTACGATTTTTGTCCATCTTTTATTATTATTATTAAAATAAATAATATATAAATAATATATTAATATTAAATAAATAATATATAAATAATATATTAATATTAAATAAATAATATAATAATTACTATTATTATTATTAATTAATAATTAACCAATAATAATATTTAATAATAATATTATTATTTAATAATAATTACCATAATATTATCACAACGAATATCATGATGAAGAATTAAACATGAATGCAAGAATGTAAGGCCACGACAAATTTCAAGAGCTATTTCAACTTTAGCACGCCATCCAATATCAAATTTTTCATAGACTTCTTTTAAGCTGCCCAATTCTGCCCATTCAAGCACCATCACTTGTGCACCATCAACAGTTGAAAGACCATAAAATTTTATTATATTATCTGACTCACGTAGCTTTCCTAAAATAGTAAATAGACCCTGTACTTTTTGATAGTCTTGTGGCTTTTCCTCTTCATTGGGTATTGTGACAGTTTTGCATGCAACATCTATTGGACCCGGTTTTTTCAGAATTTTCTTAATAATATAAGGTGCTTTTCCTCGACGATCAGTTTTTTTTGGATACATAGGATCTTCTAACTCAGTTGGTGATATTTGAGCTGCTTTGATGGGATTGTCATTAGGTTGTGCATTTTTATTATTATCCATTGAATCAATTTGACCTTTTATAATCAAAACTTCTTGAAGTACTGTATTGAGTTGTTTATTATTATCAACAATGTTACCATGAATAGCATCTAAAAACTGGATTATTTTTAATTAAGAAAACTTAAGTGGGAAAAAAAATAATATTAACAGTAATAGTAATATATAATATATAAATAATCAACCTTATTCATTTCATCAAGATCTTCCTTTAAACTTTTTTGATCAATTTCACTTTGTCTCTGAGCAGACACTGTTAGTGTGAAATGTAAATCACTCATAACAGAATCAAAATCCTTGGCAAGTGATTCAAATTTGTCTTTAACACTACCTGCATTCAAAAATCTTTTGTATCCATGAAGTTGAGTTACCTGTTCAAGGAAAGCTTTCACTTGTCTCAAAACCTCAGTAAAACGCAGAAAATTTTTATAGTATGTCTCGTCCTGAAATGTTTTTAGATTCTCTTCTTTTCTTCGTTGTAAATATTTAACTGATGATTGAGCAGCTTCTACGCGATCAAGAAAAGCATTGCAAATTTTTTTATTATACTGAGCATTTTCATAAACTTTAATTATTTCCCCCACCAAAACAGTTACAATGCCTATAAGTGGAACAAATGGTTTAACAGCTTCACCGACTGCACCAACTACGTTAACCACCTGTTTAACTGATTCTAAATTACTACTAGTGGCCACTGAAGAAATATTCTGAGCAAATTCTATTGCATTATTCACGCCCTCTGTAACATCTCCAAAAGAGCTTCTTGACATGTTTTCTTTTTTTGGAAGCGTTAATTTTCTTAATTTCTTAATTTTTAAATAATTTTTATTTATTTCTTCTAGAGAAAAAGTTTAAAACAAAAAAAAAAAATATGTTGTGCGACATATTATTTCCTTTAATAATATTCTTATTATGCTCTAAATTAGAAATATTTATTGTATTGAATTAAGTAAATGGTAAAGATCGACGAACTTGATGTAACAATACTAAAAATATGTTTTTTAATACAAGGCAACAACTTGTCCATCACCTCTAAGGTCACTACCACCAGCTAAAACACCTTTACCCGATCTTTTATCAATGGTTCGTTCAATGATTTGGCCTCTACCAAACATCTTTCTATTCCAACCTTTCACAATCTTCACATCATGACCGAGTTTTCTCAGTTCTTGTACAACATTCTCATCAATTCCTTCTTCCACAAATATTGGGGAAGTAAAAACTTCTTGAACTTTTTTTGGAGTTCCAATACATATTCGTGGTGCATCCAGTGCTGTCTGTAGATTCATACTATGATGTAACAAGTTCAAGATAACTTGCACATGCCCTTGTGGCTTTAAACATTCCCAAAAAAAAAAAATAGTTTAATCGATTGATTTCAGATTGATTGTAGATTTATCATATAATTTCATAAATATAATTATCAATTGATATAATCGATATATAAATACCTGCATAAATCCCCCCATAACTATTGTTAATATTAAATAAATAGTATTTTAAAAATAATATTTTTTTTTAACAAGATGATAAAAATTTTTATTTAAAAAGAAAAAATATTACCTCCGAAAGTTAACCATAACTCATTTCCTTTTGTCACCATTGAAGGTATTATAGTATGATATGGTCGTTTGGATGGTTCAAGACAATTTGGATGTCCTTCTTTTAATACAAATCCCACTCCGCGACTTTGAAGTGAGAAACCACAACCTTTTGGAATTGCTGCCTACAAAATTAATAAATTAACCGATAAATTAATATATATATATATTAATATATATTGAATTATGAAAAAATAAATTAAAGGAGAAATTTACCGTTCCAAATCCCAAATAATTTGAATTCTTTTTAAAACAATTTCATTAAAAAATATAATTTAAATATAATAATAATAATAATAAATGTTTAAAAGTTCCTTAACATACAATAAAACTACACGCATTTCCTTCTTTATCTACTACTGAAAAATATACAGTATCGCTCGAGTTAATAGGCGATCCTTTTTGAACATCTACAGAAGCCTTTGTAGGATCAAAAAGTTTTGCTCGCGATGAAAGATATTCCTACATTGTACATTATATATAAATAAAATATTTTACTGAATTTATTATATAATAAATTTTTATCGCACCTTTGATAGCAATTCCTTTACAGGAACATTGTGAACGTCAGGGTCTGTCACATAATATGTAGAATCAGCAAATGCTAGTCGCAAGCTTTCAATTAACGCGTGTAAATATTCCGCAGAATTATGTTCAAGTTTTTGAATCTCAGGAATTTTTCCAGATTCTTGAAGCGATTCCAGAATACCTAATGCTATCAAGGCAGTTATACCTTGTCCATTTGGCGGACATTCCCAAACAGTAACACCTTTATAATTAATGCTAATAGGTTCCACACGAGTTGTGGTGTGAGATTCAAGATCTTCTAAAGACATTAAACCTCCTTTAGATTCCATTAAATCAACAATTGCCTGAGCAACACGACCTTTAAATTAAAATTATCTATCAATGAGTATCAAAACAATAATAATTTGCAAAAGGTTACATAAATTGTGCTAATTTTTTACCTTTATAAAATCCATCCTTTCCTTTTTCAGCCAAATCTCTAAATGTCCTATGTATAATTAATAATTGTTATATTGTTATTATAATATTTATAAAAAAAAATTTTTACAGAGTGCTTTGTTAAAATCATACCTAGCCAGGGTTGGAAGATAGATAATTTCGCCTGTTACTGGTGCACGACCATCAATTAACAATTCATGCGCATTTGGTGATGCTTTAAGAAGACTATCTTCTCCATTCTTCCACTATTTTTTTTTAAATAATAAATGTGCATATTAATAATTTATCGATTAATAATATTTTTTATTTGAGAAAAAATACACACACCTGCCATGCACTTATTTCTGAAACCAGATAACCATTTTCAGCCAAATCAATAGCAGGCTTTAAAATTTCAATCATTTTCAATTTACCACTACCAAACCAATCCACAGTATCAATCCATCCAGCAGCAGCACCGGGAACTGTTGCAGAATTGATATTGGAGTGAGGCATACGATCATCACCGATTCCAACAACATCTCTTATGTATTGCAAAGTAAGTTTTTTAGGAGATCTAGATTTTATAACAAATGATGATAAATAACTCTCGATGATAAAGTCACAAATTTTCAGAATAAAAAATTTTATACGATTACCTTCCTGATCCATTCAAACCATGTACTTTTTTTGTTTTTGCATCGTAAAACAAACAAAAACAATCACCACCGATACCGGTTGATGATGGTTCTAATATAAATACATGTGTCATGTGTGTACATCTTTACATATATATATATAATATGCACACAGATATCATCTGTGGAAAAAAATTTTAAAAATAAAAATTACCTGTTACATTCAAAGCAGCAGCTATTAACAAAAAAAAAAAATTTTATAAGAAAAATTATAAATTTAAATTTAAAATAATTATAAAAATTGATTAACAAACCAGTAGCTACTGCAGCATCCTAAATATCAACGAGAAAAAAGAACGATGAATTATTTTTTTTTTATTTATAAATCAACGGTAATAACTAACGCATCATGCTTTATTTCTTTTTATTACCGCAGCATTGCCACCCTTTCTTAAAATTTCTAAGCCTACTTGACTTGCTAATGGTTGACTAACAAAAAACAAAAAAGGTTTATTATTTTTTTATGAAATCTTTGTTCTTTCTTTCTTGCAATTTACCTGCTTGCAACCATGCCATTAATGCCATAAACCACAGACCTACGTGAAGGAAAACGAGCAAAATTATTATTATTATTATTATGAATAGTAGTCATGATTTTTTATCTCAAAATTCGGATAATTCAGGGTTTAAAATGAACCACAAGTTTAACTGGGGGTCAAACTGCGGTTCTATATTAATATGTTGATCGTAGCGTCTTTGTCCCCGTTTTTTAGTGGTAGCTTCTCAGAATAGAAAGACAGCAATGTGTAATATCACGATATCATAAAATAAATCAAGTGTTAGAATTTTTGACAATTGGTAAAAAGTCACTTCTATTCAACCAGTGATAATATATATATACTGTATATATAATTGAACCATAGTTTGAATCGTGATTTAGTATGTAAATAGTAAACGGTGTGTGGTTCATGGGTCAAACCCAGCAGTTTATTAACCGAGCTGATCCCATTCCGAAAAAAGAAGTAAAATAAAAATTATGCCAGAATACTAATACCATGTAGTAAATCGGAAATTCTGATCACTCTTTATTATTATTATATACAGTCACTGGAAAAAAGTATCGCTTCACCTGATGATCGGCGAAAATAATTGAATAACTCCGGTGACATAAAAAGTCATTATTTTACTAATCAAGTCGATGTTGTGTAATAACAAAAAAATCTTTTTCATAATGAATTCTATAA
>CAUDNR010003624.1:62326-75183 GCA_958430865.1 Entrophospora sp. SA101
AAAATTAACTTAGAAATAAGTTAATAAATTAGTTTCGACTATATAACCGTTTTTCTTAATCACTAGACCAAAATTATTTGCAATTTAAACTAATTCATTAGTAATAGCCAATTCATTCTGATCCACATAATCATAAATTTATATTGTTATCATCAATTAACACGCTCTCCCAAATAATATTTGGTGACATTATTACGGATACTTGAGTAAGAATTTCCATAAAATTATGAATATTCAAATATGGGGTAGAGATATGATTAGAAACACTACTTGTAGAGAGATAAATTTTAATATGAGCAGATAAAAAACATTGGTTTATCATGTGTATTCATTCATTTTATCAAAGCATCATCTTAATTACTGTATAATATTTTTATCCCAACAGGGATAAACAAATAATCAATTCAATTGTCATTAATTAAATGCACAATGATTTATTTTTAGTAATAAACAAATAATCAATCCAATTGTCAAGTAAATGAGTAATAAATTTCAATTATCAATTGATTAATTAAATGCATGATGCTTTTCTTAAAAGTAAACAAATAATCAATTAGTTAACTGCACAGCACTTTGTTTTTAGTAATAAACAAATAATCAATTCAATTGTCATTTAATTAAATGCACCAAAAATGACAATTCATTCTACAAAAAAGGAAACTAAACTGTAGCTCAAAATTTTTGTAAAACATATGTGACATTTATTGATGATGTGATGATTAAATTTGTGGGCTGGGGGTGGCAAGAATTACAGAGTGTTTACCAACTTTAAGAGTTAATTCTTATTTGTCACATAGGTTCTGTAAATTTCATAAAAAGAACCTTTCTGTATATAATATTACCCATAATATTAATATGGAAAAGTGATTTTCCTGTATTATTATGTATGATGTATATTAATGTTAATATGGTATCAAAATGCAATTTTTTCATATCTATTCATTTCGCATCTATTCAGTACTAGCACATATTCTGTACATAATTGTAATTTTTATAAGGCATAAATTTGTTGAAATGAGTTTGTATTATTCTAATATTATTTGTGTTGTATGTAACCATCAGGAAATTTTTCTGATGCAGATGCAAATAAGCATACAAAAATTATGCAATTATTACATCGAGTGTAAATATTACATAATTTTTATGCAAATATTACAACTCTACATATTAAAATTTATGGATGTAATATTGCGGTGGGGAAAATTTCCTGATGACCTTGACTGAACATTATCAATAAATGAATAATTTACCCTAGCAAAGAAAAAACAACATTTTTATTCTTGTTTCAAAGATTCTTTGAAAAGAAAAGTTTAAATAATTTCTACACAATGAGTCTTAATTTCAAATTCATTAAATCAAGACATTTAATATGGATCCATCAGTGTATAAAATTCGAACAGTTCTTTTGGGGCGTGTAACATTAAACGAAATCTGTGCACCCAAATTTGCACATTTTAATTATTATTAAACGGTTTTCGGCTATTGATAGCTAAAATTTTTTTTCTGTTATAAAAAACTTTTTCTGAAGGTATCACTTCCTAATACGAAAATGATCTTTGAGATTCAGCTGATTGATCTGTGAATAAAAATTCGGTTGTTGTCCTTGTGGTTTTCGTAAAATCATTCTTAAAAGTTGGTCGATTGACTATTTTTACTTTGCAGGTCGTTAAATTGGCCAATAAGAATGCAAGATCGTGATCAAAAAATTATTTTGCGATACTACTAAAGAATACTTTGACCGTTTAAGGGATAGTTTTGCAGTCATCTTCGAATCATATTATTGATGGAGGATTTTTTTGTGATCATTCTATAGGTGGGGCTATTTGATAATCACATAATTGATGTTTTTTGATCATGATTTGCGCATAATTAACGCATAATTTACTTTTATGAATAGGGATTTTGATTGTTGATCATTACTCGTGTTATCAAATGGGGATAAAAGAATTTCATTACTAATGCGAATTTAATTATTCCACGTTGAAAAGAAAGCCTTGCTTTAAAATAAACCTTTTGAAAAGCCACAGAGAACTCATTCTATACAGAAGAATATTTATTAGAAAGCTTTAATGAAGCCCATGGTTGTCATACGGTTTGAGTTTCATATGACTGATATTAATATGGACCAATTTATTACTAGGTATAAAAATAATATTAATATTAATAGGTAAAAGTAATTAGTGACAGTAAAAGAAGGTTTTAAAAATAGAAAATTTTATGGTCAATTTTAATTCAATAAAACATTTACACAGTGAATCGAGAAGGTTTTTGTTGAGGTACCGTCTTTTGAACTTTATCAGTAAAACCGAGATGTTTTAATCAGTATCCGCTAAATCGAGGTCCGTTAAATCGAGATTCACTGTGTATGAATGAATATTTAAATAACGGGTAATTGATTTTTTCTAAAAAAAAATAAAAATAAAATTTATTGTCAACATATATAATTTAAAGAAATTCAATTAATTAATAAATAATATATTTAAAAATGACTAAATTTTTTACACTTGAAGAAATTGTTCAACATAATACAGAGAGCTCTATTTGGATCGTAGTCCATGATAAAGTCTTTGACGTTACGAATTTTCTCAATGAACATCCTGGCGGGGTAAAAGTTTTAATGAAAATGGCTGGTACAGATGCCACAAAACAATTTGATGATTTCCATACCTTGGGCACACTAGAAAAATATTCTTCTAAATTATTTATTGGTAAAATCGGCTCTGGGCAAATTGAAGAAGTAAATCAAGAAGCACCGTCAGGTGAAGGATCATTTGGTGATCTCGTACCGTTTGGTGATCCATATTGGTATCAAGATTTTTATAGTCCGTATTATAATGATTCTCATCGTCGTGTACGAGCTGCTGTGAGAAAATTCGTCGAGGTTGAAATTATGCCTTACGCTCATGAATGGGATGAAGCTAAAAAAATTCCTAAAGAATTATTTGTAAAAGCTGCCAAAGCAGGTATTGTGACTGGTTTTGTAGGAGCTCCATGGCCAAAAGAGTATGTGCTAATATGTATATTTGGTATATAGTAAAATCATTATTTTAAAAGTAAATATGATAAATAAATAGATATTAAAATTTTTCTTTTACATTTATTCCTATATACATATGTAAATAATGATTAGAACAATAAATTCGTGCATGTGCCGCCGCTCGCTCACTGCGACGTTTAACTTAAAATCTTGTTTGTATTACATTCGTATAACGTCGAAATTAGTTAACTTTATTTAGAAATTAGCGTCGCGGTTAGAATGTTACGTCTCAATTAAAGTGCGATATCGCGGTTAAAATACCAGATTCCAATAAAGTTGTTACTAATTACAGAGTTAATTTAATTGTATATAAGAAGCTCAAATTCAACATACTTGTAAAATAACTTTGTAAAAAAGTTTTATAATAAAAATTAACTTGGAAATAAGTTAATAAATTAGTTTCGACTAAATAAAACGTTTTTCTTAATCACTAAACCAAAATTATTCGCTAATAAAACTAATTCGTCAGTAATAGCCAATTCATTCTGATCCACATAATCATAATTTATATCGTTATCATCAATTAACACACTTTCCCAAAAATCTTATGGATGTTCGAATAAGAATTTCCATTCAAATATGGTGTTAGAGATATGAATAGAAGCACTACTTGTAGAGAGTTAAGTTTTAATATGAGCAGATAAAAAACGTTGGTTTATCGTGTGTATTCATTCATTTTATCAAAGCATCATCTTAATTACTGTATAATATTTTTATCCCAACAGGGATAAACAAATAATCAATTCAATTGTCATTAATTAAATGCACAATGATTTATTTTTAGTAATAAACAAATAATCAATCCAATTGTCAAGTAAATGAGTAATAAATTTCAATTATCAATTGATTAATTAAATGCATGATGCTTTTCTTAAAAGTAAACAAATAATCAATTAGTTAACTGCACAGCACTTTGTTTTTAGTAATAAACAAATAATCAATTCAATTGTCATTTAATTAAATGCATGCTTTATTTTTAGTAATAAATCCAAAAAACAGGATAAATGATAATGAGTAAAAATGTTTTTTAGCATGTTTAGCTAATAAACAATAAACAATTCAATTGTCAATTGATTAATAAAATGTTGCTTTTCTTATAAAAAGATGTGATTTTTTCAACCTTTTCAAAAAAAAATTTCTTCAATTTCCTTTGGCAAATCATAACAACCATTATAAGAAATCAAAAGAACATTTTAAACTAAAAAAACAACTTTTTTCTCAAACATTTTTTTTTCATTTTGTCAATTTTGTTTTAGTTCACCATTTCAATGTTAATGCATACAAGCAAACAAAAAGCTCCCAGTGATGACAAAGTAGAGATTCTCACAAAAATATTAATAGAAACAGATATACCATATGCAGAATCTTCTAAAAATGAAAAGCAAACAAGGACACAAACAAAGAACAACAACAAAAAAAAACCAAGTAAATATTTACCATTTATCTTCCTTTATTTTTTTAGGAATAGCACTTAATATATTTTTTTAAATATCTAGAACATCCTTGTTCAACTTGTAAGGGACTGATCATTCATGTTCTTCAAGCAACCAATGTAAATTTCAAAAACATAATGCATCCAAATTTGTTCAAGAAAAAGGCACAAAATACAAATGATGCACAGTAAAAAAACTGGACTTGGAGGATTCCTTAAAGATAAAGATCTTGAGCCTGCAGTCCAAAAGTGCTGTTGAAAGAATGACTCGAATTGTTTTTGAAGGCTCTTGATTGGCTGGCCAAACAGCACTTTATCACGTGACCTTGGTGATCAATTTCCTTTTAACACAAGTGAAGATACTTTCAAGTATATGAGACAATGTTTCCAAGCTGTAACTACATACCAGAATACCCCTGACACCCATCATAAATAATATTCGAAATACCCTCTACACACAATATCAACCTTGCATCAGGAAAACGTGTTTTTTGATACATATATTATATGTATATTATACATGTATTATTTTACATTACAGGTGATCTGCATATATATATGTATAATTTGTGTGTACTTTATGGACATGTGTATTATATGTATATTATATGCAGATCACCTGTAATGTAAAATAATACACATATAATATACATTTAATATGTGTATCAAAAAAAACCCATTTTCCTGATGCTGAGGAATGGATTGACAAATAAAAAATAATTAGGACAACTTCTCTCCTCTGCTGCATCATAAAATCCTGCACACCTTTACCAAGCATAATCAGCAACATGGTCTTTGTCACTTCACACTTCTGCCCGAATACTCTTTCCAACAAAAGTACATATTACTGATGCTTTATATTACATGTACAAATCAGTTGAAAAATTAGGAGTAACAACCATTCAAAGATTTAGAGCTGAAAAGTAAACTTGATGGATGGAAGCATTTAATATTAATAAAGTCATCACCCAAAACCGAATCTTTGCTTACTCCATACAAATTGATGGTCTGCAGAAGAATGTTGATGATGATAAAGAGGATGTTGATGAAGTATCAAATATTGATTTGAATGAATGCAAAGTATTTGGACTGGATCCTGGAAGAACGATTGAATAAAAAAATTGTGAGTTTGTTCCAACAAGGAGTATTGGAACTTAGCAGGGTTTGTTTGTGCTCGTAAAAAATGTGAGTTGTGGTTGGAAAAAAATCAATATCTTCAGGCTATTATTCAAGGCAAGCTATACTTTGTCAATTTAATTTGCTGTTAAACAAGAATATCATTGAATAATATTACATACCTTTCGCCTAATACCAATACAAAACCTAAGATATTCTGATATAATACTTGATTTTTATGGTGAACATTGCTGGTGTCAATTGTGATGGAAATCTTTTATTAATAAGCAGAGGCCTTTGATATTCTGTGCAAGAGAATAACAAATAGTAATGGTGACAATACAGTTGTTGCATTTGGTGATGGTAAATTCTCATCAACATCATGTGGGCATGCTCCAGGCCTCTAAAAGAATTTTACCAAGAGCTTTCTAGACACTGCAAGATGGTGAACATTGATGAGTTCCATACTTCCTCAGTCTGTTCTTTGTGTGATGGGTGGTTTGATAAGCATCAAAAATTTTGGTCTTTCAGAGTCTGCAAATTAGTCTATCTGACACATTGTAATCAAGATGTTAATGCTACCCATAACATAAGGAACATTTTTTTGCACACAACACTTATGGAGAGAGACCTGATTCATTTATAAGGGGGACTTACTGACCTCTCTGCTGTTATTTTAAATGTGACAGGGTATGTCTAGCTGGTGGCAGCAGCAGCAATGATGATTTTCTATGAAGTCACAATTAGTTATAGGGAGGATTTGAATCTTCCTAATTTAGTGTACAATATATTTTTATTTATTTATAAAGACAATTTATTAATGAAAATGAAACAACAATTCATTGAGCACTTACTTATACATTACTAATTTTTCTTATAAAATAAATATTACCATAACAAATAATAAATATAATTAATATAATTAATATCTACAAACAATAAAAATTAAATAAATAAATAATCATTATACCATCAATGACAGTATTATTAATTTTTTTTTTAATAAGATTAACTGGCATAAATATCAATTTTCATCCCCTTTAACACTTCACCAGCTTTTGGATGTCTATTTAAAGCTGCCAATTTCAAATATTTAACTCCTACTACTGGATCTTTTGTAACACCAAGTTTTCCATTAATATACATATCACCCAAATTAAATTGGGCTGTGGGATTTGAATTATCAGCAGCCAATTTAAGATATCGGATAAATTCATCTTTGTTAAACTTGGTTTTATTTTCAACTAATGAGAATGCATATCTTAATTGTGCATCAGGAACACCTTCATCAGCTGCTTCCTTAAACAATTTAGCTGCTGCCATTCTATCTTTGTAACCACCATATCCTTCCCACAAATAATATCCTTTCCAATATTTTGCACCTGAATTTTTAAGTTCAGCATTTGCTTGAAAACATGTCCATGCTGTTTTGTGATCTTTTGCTTTATGAGCTTTAATACCTTCATCAAGAGTCATAATTTGTGTAATTACACTAGCTTGAGATTGTTCGTTGATTTGACTATTATCAACATCTTCATCACTTACAGAAATAGGTTTCTGGCCTTGTTTTAAAGATCCATCAAAATCAATGGTTTTTGATGGGAATAGGCCTGATTCAGTAAGAGAACTAGGGTGTTGTGAATATAAACGGTCTAATTGAAGGAAAATATTCTGAAGTGATGATCTTAATAATGGATCATCTTCCCATGCTTTTTTTTGATTTTTTAAATATTTACAAATCAGATGATATAATAACAATAAGTTACAAAATATTAATTTCAAATAAATAATTTGTTTGTATGTTAAATTATTAATCTTACCTCCTCTTATAATTTTAGCATAATCTTCTTGAAGGCTTTTGGTGTCAGAATCTGTCTCACCAAATCGTATGTTTTCTCTACCACCATCTAATACATATGACCTAACTTTTGACATATCCCATTTTTCATAGGGAACTCTTTCAAAAGCAAGTTCCCAAAGCAACATACCAAAGCTATATAGAAATGGTATAAATCATTAAAATTATTAATCAATAAATTACTGAATTACATAAATATTGATTTTTTTTAAAAAAAAATATACCTGAAAATTTCGCATTTAAAGTTATAAGATTGTCTTGGACCATATCTCAATTTTTCAGGAGCCAGCCAATGAACAATTTCTGTTGTATTTTTCACATCGGAAGTTACACCACTAGTATGACGAGCATAATCAAATTTAGCAATTTTTGATTTACGATTTTTGTCCATCTTTTATTATTATTATTAAAATAAATAATATATAAATAATATATTAATATTAAATAAATAATATATAAATAATATATTAATATTAAATAAATAATATAATAATTACTATTATTATTATTAATTAATAATTAACCAATAATAATATTTAATAATAATATTATTATTTAATAATAATTACCATAATATTATCACAACGAATATCATGATGAAGAATTAAACATGAATGCAAGAATGTAAGGCCACGACAAATTTCAAGAGCTATTTCAACTTTAGCACGCCATCCAATATCAAATTTTTCATAGACTTCTTTTAAGCTGCCCAATTCTGCCCATTCAAGCACCATCACTTGTGCACCATCAACAGTTGAAAGACCATAAAATTTTATTATATTATCTGACTCACGTAGCTTTCCTAAAATAGTAAATAGACCCTGTACTTTTTGATAGTCTTGTGGCTTTTCCTCTTCATTGGGTATTGTGACAGTTTTGCATGCAACATCTATTGGACCCGGTTTTTTCAGAATTTTCTTAATAATATAAGGTGCTTTTCCTCGACGATCAGTTTTTTTTGGATACATAGGATCTTCTAACTCAGTTGGTGATATTTGAGCTGCTTTGATGGGATTGTCATTAGGTTGTGCATTTTTATTATTATCCATTGAATCAATTTGACCTTTTATAATCAAAACTTCTTGAAGTACTGTATTGAGTTGTTTATTATTATCAACAATGTTACCATGAATAGCATCTAAAAACTGGATTATTTTTAATTAAGAAAACTTAAGTGGGAAAAAAAATAATATTAACAGTAATAGTAATATATAATATATAAATAATCAACCTTATTCATTTCATCAAGATCTTCCTTTAAACTTTTTTGATCAATTTCACTTTGTCTCTGAGCAGACACTGTTAGTGTGAAATGTAAATCACTCATAACAGAATCAAAATCCTTGGCAAGTGATTCAAATTTGTCTTTAACACTACCTGCATTCAAAAATCTTTTGTATCCATGAAGTTGAGTTACCTGTTCAAGGAAAGCTTTCACTTGTCTCAAAACCTCAGTAAAACGCAGAAAATTTTTATAGTATGTCTCGTCCTGAAATGTTTTTAGATTCTCTTCTTTTCTTCGTTGTAAATATTTAACTGATGATTGAGCAGCTTCTACGCGATCAAGAAAAGCATTGCAAATTTTTTTATTATACTGAGCATTTTCATAAACTTTAATTATTTCCCCCACCAAAACAGTTACAATGCCTATAAGTGGAACAAATGGTTTAACAGCTTCACCGACTGCACCAACTACGTTAACCACCTGTTTAACTGATTCTAAATTACTACTAGTGGCCACTGAAGAAATATTCTGAGCAAATTCTATTGCATTATTCACGCCCTCTGTAACATCTCCAAAAGAGCTTCTTGACATGTTTTCTTTTTTTGGAAGCGTTAATTTTCTTAATTTCTTAATTTTTAAATAATTTTTATTTATTTCTTCTAGAGAAAAAGTTTAAAACAAAAAAAAAAAATATGTTGTGCGACATATTATTTCCTTTAATAATATTCTTATTATGCTCTAAATTAGAAATATTTATTGTATTGAATTAAGTAAATGGTAAAGATCGACGAACTTGATGTAACAATACTAAAAATATGTTTTTTAATACAAGGCAACAACTTGTCCATCACCTCTAAGGTCACTACCACCAGCTAAAACACCTTTACCCGATCTTTTATCAATGGTTCGTTCAATGATTTGGCCTCTACCAAACATCTTTCTATTCCAACCTTTCACAATCTTCACATCATGACCGAGTTTTCTCAGTTCTTGTACAACATTCTCATCAATTCCTTCTTCCACAAATATTGGGGAAGTAAAAACTTCTTGAACTTTTTTTGGAGTTCCAATACATATTCGTGGTGCATCCAGTGCTGTCTGTAGATTCATACTATGATGTAACAAGTTCAAGATAACTTGCACATGCCCTTGTGGCTTTAAACATTCCCAAAAAAAAAAAATAGTTTAATCGATTGATTTCAGATTGATTGTAGATTTATCATATAATTTCATAAATATAATTATCAATTGATATAATCGATATATAAATACCTGCATAAATCCCCCCATAACTATTGTTAATATTAAATAAATAGTATTTTAAAAATAATATTTTTTTTTAACAAGATGATAAAAATTTTTATTTAAAAAGAAAAAATATTACCTCCGAAAGTTAACCATAACTCATTTCCTTTTGTCACCATTGAAGGTATTATAGTATGATATGGTCGTTTGGATGGTTCAAGACAATTTGGATGTCCTTCTTTTAATACAAATCCCACTCCGCGACTTTGAAGTGAGAAACCACAACCTTTTGGAATTGCTGCCTACAAAATTAATAAATTAACCGATAAATTAATATATATATATATTAATATATATTGAATTATGAAAAAATAAATTAAAGGAGAAATTTACCGTTCCAAATCCCAAATAATTTGAATTCTTTTTAAAACAATTTCATTAAAAAATATAATTTAAATATAATAATAATAATAATAAATGTTTAAAAGTTCCTTAACATACAATAAAACTACACGCATTTCCTTCTTTATCTACTACTGAAAAATATACAGTATCGCTCGAGTTAATAGGCGATCCTTTTTGAACATCTACAGAAGCCTTTGTAGGATCAAAAAGTTTTGCTCGCGATGAAAGATATTCCTACATTGTACATTATATATAAATAAAATATTTTACTGAATTTATTATATAATAAATTTTTATCGCACCTTTGATAGCAATTCCTTTACAGGAACATTGTGAACGTCAGGGTCTGTCACATAATATGTAGAATCAGCAAATGCTAGTCGCAAGCTTTCAATTAACGCGTGTAAATATTCCGCAGAATTATGTTCAAGTTTTTGAATCTCAGGAATTTTTCCAGATTCTTGAAGCGATTCCAGAATACCTAATGCTATCAAGGCAGTTATACCTTGTCCATTTGGCGGACATTCCCAAACAGTAACACCTTTATAATTAATGCTAATAGGTTCCACACGAGTTGTGGTGTGAGATTCAAGATCTTCTAAAGACATTAAACCTCCTTTAGATTCCATTAAATCAACAATTGCCTGAGCAACACGACCTTTAAATTAAAATTATCTATCAATGAGTATCAAAACAATAATAATTTGCAAAAGGTTACATAAATTGTGCTAATTTTTTACCTTTATAAAATCCATCCTTTCCTTTTTCAGCCAAATCTCTAAATGTCCTATGTATAATTAATAATTGTTATATTGTTATTATAATATTTATAAAAAAAAATTTTTACAGAGTGCTTTGTTAAAATCATACCTAGCCAGGGTTGGAAGATAGATAATTTCGCCTGTTACTGGTGCACGACCATCAATTAACAATTCATGCGCATTTGGTGATGCTTTAAGAAGACTATCTTCTCCATTCTTCCACTATTTTTTTTTAAATAATAAATGTGCATATTAATAATTTATCGATTAATAATATTTTTTATTTGAGAAAAAATACACACACCTGCCATGCACTTATTTCTGAAACCAGATAACCATTTTCAGCCAAATCAATAGCAGGCTTTAAAATTTCAATCATTTTCAATTTACCACTACCAAACCAATCCACAGTATCAATCCATCCAGCAGCAGCACCGGGAACTGTTGCAGAATTGATATTGGAGTGAGGCATACGATCATCACCGATTCCAACAACATCTCTTATGTATTGCAAAGTAAGTTTTTTAGGAGATCTAGATTTTATAACAAATGATGATAAATAACTCTCGATGATAAAGTCACAAATTTTCAGAATAAAAAATTTTATACGATTACCTTCCTGATCCATTCAAACCATGTACTTTTTTTGTTTTTGCATCGTAAAACAAACAAAAACAATCACCACCGATACCGGTTGATGATGGTTCTAATATAAATACATGTGTCATGTGTGTACATCTTTACATATATATATATAATATGCACACAGATATCATCTGTGGAAAAAAATTTTATAAGAAAAATTATAAATTTAAATTTAAAATAATTATAAAAATTGATTAACAAACCAGTAGCTACTGCAGCATCCTAAATATCAACGAGAAAAAAGAACGATGAATTATTTTTTTTTTATTTATAAATCAACGGTAATAACTAACGCATCATGCTTTATTTCTTTTTATTACCGCAGCATTGCCACCCTTTCTTAAAATTTCTAAGCCTACTTGACTTGCTAATGGTTGACTAACAAAAAACAAAAAAGGTTTATTATTTTTTTATGAAATCTTTGTTCTTTCTTTCTTGCAATTTACCTGCTTGCAACCATGCCATTAATGCCATAAACCACAGACCTACGTGAAGGAAAACGAGCAAAATTATTATTATTATTATTATGAATAGTAGTCATGATTTTTTATCTCAAAATTCGGATAATTCAGGGTTTAAAATGAACCACAAGTTTAACTGGGGGTCAAACTGCGGTTCTATATTAATATGTTGATCGTAGCGTCTTTGTCCCCGTTTTTTAGTGGTAGCTTCTCAGAATAGAAAGACAGCAATGTGTAATATCACGATATCATAAAATAAATCAAGTGTTAGAATTTTTGACAATTGGTAAAAAGTCACTTCTATTCAACCAGTGATAATATATATATACTGTATATATAATTGAACCATAGTTTGAATCGTGATTTAGTATGTAAATAGTAAACGGTGTGTGGTTCATGGGTCAAACCCAGCAGTTTATTAACCGAGCTGATCCCATTCCGAAAAAAGAAGTAAAATAAAAATTATGCCAGAATACTAATACCATGTAGTAAATCGGAAATTCTGATCACTCTTTATTATTATTATATACAGTCACTGGAAAAAAGTATCGCTTCACCTGATGATCGGCGAAAATAATTGAATAACTCCGGTGACATAAAAAGTCATTATTTTACTAATCAAGTCGATGTTGTGTAATAACAAAAAAATCTTTTTCATAATGAATTCTATAA
>CAUDNR010003635.1:0-21948 GCA_958430865.1 Entrophospora sp. SA101
CACCATTATTGTTATTATTATTCGCATGAGCTGCTGTTGACGTTATTCGATTGTTTGTCGCAGGTAATGCTAATGAAGATGAACTTAACAATGGAGGTTTCGGTGATGTAGGCGATAATGGTGTTATTGTTGGAGATTTAGGAGAAAGCGGGAATTGAGGTGTTGTAGGAGAATTACGTAAAGATGCAGGAGGTGTTGCTATATTATCAACTTTTAATTGTCTATTGAATAAACCTAAAATACTCATACCAATTTTATGTGTCTTTGTTACATTAATAGATGGAGAGGGTAAAGGTGTCAGTGTTGGTGTTGATGTCGGTGACGATGACAATGTTGGTGTTGGTGTCGGTGTTGATGTTGTTGTATGACTTTCTAAATTATCATTATTAATTTGGATAGTATTTTTACTAGTATTTTTTTCAAATTCTTCGGTAGGCGTAGTTTTTGTTTGTGTTGTAAATTGTGATGATGGAGATGTAGTATTTACAGATGTTGGATAAAGTTTTGATGAATTAGTAGAAGATTTATCATCTATAACAGAAACTTTTATGGTTGGTGAAAGATGATGAAAGCTTGATGATGGTTTTGCTGTTATTGTTGTTGAATCATTGATATTAGTAGGTGGAGATAATGATGATGATTCTTCCAATGATATTTGTGATATTTCCAATATTTCATCATTGTCGTCATTATTTACATTATCATTAACTCTATCATTCTCATTCCCGTTGTCATTGTCATTGTCATTATCATCACCTATAACATTGCTATTGTTATTATTATTACCAGATATATCAATAGATTTTTTTCCTTCCTTTTCACGTCTACGCCTTTCACGTCTTGCTTCTCTGTCTTCTAATTTAGCGTTACTACCTTTCCTTGTTTTACGTCTTCTTGGTGGTTTTAGGTTAATATTATTATGTGATATTGTTGTTACAGGGATATTGTTGTTGGTGATTGGAGCTCCGCCAAAAGATAATAGTAAACTTTGTTCTAGTAATTGACGCCTGAATATTTGAGAAGCACGATTCCCTTGGGGCAGTATAATTGATTCACGCTTTTGTTTGCGTTCTTGATCTTGATTTTTTTGTTGTAATTCGTTATTATTATTAATTTGTGAAAAACGAAATGTATCAGAAGATAAAATACTAGATGGAGGTTTTCTTGGATTGCAAGTTTGTAATATAATACGAGAAGCCATGTTGATATGAGTAGAAATTTTTCTAGAGTGTCTATTTGAATGATTTGATAAATGTCTTTTATGTTTTGATAAAGGAATAAGCGATGCATGGATAAGTTTTGGAGGATGAGGAGGACCTGGTAACCAAGGATGTACTTGAATCTTTAATGGAGGCAGATCGGCATCCATATCAGTTGGATCATTTGTTGAAAATGGATTTGAAGTTGGAGCAGGCTCCAGAACTTTATTTCCTTTTAACGATTTCGATTTATACTTTTTTACATTAGAACGTTTAAGTTGAGAGATGGGATGTTTTGAGTTATTTACATCTTGTGGTTGTTGCTGTTGTTGACGATTTCTTCTCGTGATATTTTTATTTTTTTTATCTTCATTTAATGAAAATCTTTTTAATTTTTGTTGAATTTGTTGTTGTTCGTTCAAGCTTTTATTAGTAATGTTAAAAGAAACTCTGCGTTTGTCTGATTGATCATCAACATTTGATTTTGAAACTTGATTATCATTATCATGATCTTGTAATGATGAATCTTTTTGACTTTCATTATCACCAACTTGAACAACTTTAACTGTTGTAACAACAATTCCACTAAAGCTTGATCTTTTTTCTGTATTACTATTATTACCATTATTGGTATTATTATTTGAATTTATAAATTTTGATTCATCGTCATTGTTATTCACATTGTTTGTTATAGTTGTATTGTCATTAATTGAAACTGACATTACAAATTCAATGTTTTGTTTTAAACTAAATTATAATAATTAAATATTAATCTTTGACTAATAATAGTACATAATAATCATAACAAGGAAAAATTACTTACCTTTTTTCTTCGGAAAAATTTCAAAGAAATCGATTGGCTTGAATCTAAAAAGATTAAAAAAACTATAATAGAGAAAATTAAAAATTAAGGAATTAATGTTAAAATTAATCTTTTTTTTTGATTGATGAATATTATCATCATCTATCCGTAATTCTTTATATTTCAATTTAAGTAATTTGTGAAAATCACAGACTTTTTTCTCTATAAAATAAAAAAAGGATACGATAGTTGTTTGATGAATGAATAAAGATGGTATGATATTCTTTGTTTTTTAAATTTATAATAAAAAAAGGTATAAATGAGTGAAATTTTCAATATTCCGCGAATATTTTTTATGAAAAAGAAAAGGAGGATACAAAAATAAAAAAAATAGAAAATTCAATTGTGTTTAATTTAAAACTAATAGAGTTTGAATTTAAAAATTGACGCACAACATTTAAAAGCGAACAAATATAATTTATGTAATACAAGGAATAATTTGTTACACTATTAATATGACGTGAATATCTTTTCATAATAAAGATAATTAAAAGTATCACATAAAATATAATTAATCCTAACCACAAAGAGGCAAAATTGTAGTAGGTGATATTGACGCCTTAAAGGAAAATATCCTGAAAAGTCAATGTTATTGAAATAACTATCAGAGAAAGATCCTTGCATTTAAAAGATTTTGTAAATCTTCAAAGATTAAATTCTCATTAGGGTTATTCAAAGGCAAAATTATTAGTATAGATAGATATAAGTAATTGCCCTAATTTAGATGTCTATCATATAACAATAGCTAGTTTAGACATTAATAATTTGTTGTGGAAATCTGCACATTATTCTAGATTCAATTTAAAAATTTTATTTTGCTCATGAAATAATAGAGCGGATTTGGACCTAAGCAAGAGCAGGAGGGAGTCTATATAAACTTAATTGTCACAAGGTAAATACCATCTAATATAAAAAGGAAAGGAAAGTGACCATGTTAAGCCTGATGGTAAAACCAAAGAACACATTATATTGAGTTACTAAAAAAACGCAGAGCAAAAGATAAACATTTCATATTAATATAAACCAAAGAAAGTTATTTTGTAATAGGAGGAGTATTTATAACAAATTTGCTAGTTACCAAGAAAAGGAAGGTTTTCTAAGAATTCAACTATAAAATTTAAAGTAGAGGTCTGCACGTGCCATCAAAATTGTTTCTGGCCCTGTTACACGAAAAAACACAATTGTCTGTATTAATCTGTACTAACTCGAAACATAATAAATTATTTGTTTATTATTAATAAAGGCGTAAGTAACCAATTATTATTCCACAGAAATTACTGGTGCCATTTTATCTAAATAACTAGATGACAGAACCTTTAACATGTATAAGTATGTTGTAAATTTCTTTTCTTCATATAATCTTCAGTTCAGTTAGTTTTATCTTTATCTTGTAACAACCATAATATCTTAATAAAATGCGAACATAAATTAGCCTATCAAGTTCTAACCTGGCTTCCACTAGATCAAGTTTCCCAATTTTAATGATGAATGAATTTATTCATCATCAAGACCAAATTTTGTGTCTTTTTTTATGAGATTCCAAGTTGAAGAACAAAAAAATCTTTGATTATTGATGTTTGTTGTGACCAATATTCCTCTGTGAATTAAGATGCAATGGAGTTTAAATGTGATATTCTTTTTTTATGGCTATTACAGCTGTACTTTACTTACCCAGTTTTGTACACTTTTAAAATTGAATGCATATCAACTTTATTT
Organism: Entrophospora sp. SA101; assembly: GCA_958430865.1. Lineage (NCBI taxonomy): Eukaryota > Fungi > Glomeromycota > Glomeromycetes > Entrophosporales > Entrophosporaceae > Entrophospora > Entrophospora sp. SA101. Next base: position 3,778 of record CAUDNR010003635.1, read on the forward strand.
ATTATTAAGTCATATTTCTAAATGGAGTATGTCAGTAAAATTTAGTAAAGCAAGTTATAAAAGCCTTATAAATTCTGACTTTTACCCCAATGGATTATCTTATTCATTTCTATTAAAGATGGCTCCGCAACTAGGAAGTTGCAACCCAAAAAAATATTGACATCTAATGCTGCAACTGCTGTAAGTCTGCAATTGCTGCAACTGTCTGCAACCTCTGGTTGGTCAGCTACTTCAATCAATATAAAACTAAATTATTTTTCTCAAAAAAAAATTTTTAATTAATGATTATATTTATTGGCCTTGCACAAATTAAAATTAGACTGATTGGTAATTTTAATCCTACAAATTTTAATCATGTTAATTGTATGTTGATTAGAAATTATTGTTTTATTCTTTTTTTTTTATATGATGATGACAATTTTCTAGATATATAAGAATATAGTGGAGGTTGCCTCAATGAAGATGGTGAATACAAAATGTCAGCTGCAGACAATAATAATAGTGATAGCATCATAGTTGACTTTCTTTTTGTATGTGTTACAATAAATAAGTGTGTGCACTTGCTATTGCTATTGCCAATTGCTAGTTTATATATGTATTAGTATGTTAAGGAAAACCCGTTGTTCTCAAAAAAAAATTACACTCTAAAAACACCAAGTAAAATTTTTATATAATGTCACATGCTAAACTATCGTCATTGTTATCACTAGAAAGAGAGGAATTTGTATATAAAATTCATGGTGAAATGCATAGTAATGCAACAGTTAATTCTGATGAAGAAAGTAGGAAAGATTATTTTTTTCATTAGGAGCTTTCTGAAAATGAAAAAGAATATTGTAAAGAAGAGTTTATTTATGATATTGAATTAAGAAATGCAACTTATAAATCTGGTCAACCAAAAGAATGTAACAAGTGCAAATTGACAAGTTACTCTGATAGGTTCTGTGAAGGTTGCATTAGTTTACAATTACAGAGTCTTTACACCACATGGACATCTGGAAATAACATAATTGATGATTTTATTCAACAATGTCAAATGAAATCATCTCTGCCAAAATATATTTTAGAATGGATACCTTTTGAGCAATTTAAAAAAGTAACAAAATTGACAGAAGGTGGATTTAGTTCAATTTATACTGCTACATGGACAAGAGGACAAATAATTGATTATGATGAAAGTAAAAAGGAATTTAGTTATTTAGGAGGAGGGCAATTAGTAGTATTAAAAAGTTTAAATGATTCAAGTAATCTAGGAAAAGGCTTTTTTGATGAGGTTGGTAATTGTCATTTATAAACAATGTTCTATTATATATTACTAATTGATTTTATATTTAATTACGGGCAGTAAATTATTTTGAAATTAAATCACATATGATTGTTCCTTGCTATGGTATAACTAAATTCCCAGATAATGGAAACTATGCAATATTTTTAACTTATGCAAATGAAAATTTAAGGGATTACTTGAAAAAAAATTATTCAAATTTAACATTAAAAGACAGAATTGTAATCTTTTATTATTTATGTATTGCATTATATGCTATACATGGAAAAGATTTAGTCCATTGTGATTTACATAGTGGTAATATACTTGTGGAAGGAGGTGGTTGTTATATTACAGATTTAGGATTGTGTGGGCCAGTTGATGAAAAGTCATCAAATAAAGTCTATGGAATTGTATCATATACTGCACCCGAACTACTTAGAGCAAAAGAACACAAAAGAAACAGATATCTATAGTGTTGGATGTTAATGTGGAAATATTTGCAGGACATCCACCATTTGATGATAGGGGTCACAATCATCGTTTGATTTTTGATATATGTGAAGTTTACGACCACCAATATTATCTGAAATGTCTGATGATTATGCGCAAATGATGCAGAGATGTTGGGATGTGGATCCATCAAAAAGGCCAACTGGTAATGACCTGTTTGATTTTGTTTATAATAAACGTAATAAAATTATTAAAAAATGATAATAATAATAGTAATACTACTACTATTAGCGGTGGTAGTAGTGCTTCGCAACAAGCACACAAATCACACCCAGATGCATATCATAAAAGTAGAATATTAGATGAAGAGATTGCTAAATCTAAAGGTTTAAAATTTTATACAAGTAATGATAGCTCGTTAAATAATCTTGATTTCAACTCTTTTCTCTAAAATGTCAACAAAGGTGAATAAAATTTTCATTATTAATTGGAAATTATCATCCATCAACTATTTTTTGATTCTTGTTATAATAAAATAAAGGGCTGTTGTATGTGAAATTGAAATCTATAATTAAAATTTCGGGGTGGGGTGTTTGGAAACATCTGATTAGTACACGTATTAAATAATTATAATACTAATACACATTACACACTTTCTATAACGAACCTTTGGGTTGGGCTAAAAAAGTTCGTTATAGGGGATTTGTTAAAAAAAATTTAATGCTTATGATCATGATCATGATCACGATAAGGATCATGTTAAGGAGGATAAGAAACTGATAATGAAGTGATCAATGATCAAAAGATTTACATATAACGCGATCGATTTTGTGAAATACAAATTATTTAAAAAAAATATCTAATGTTGATTGTTGATTTGAATCAATTTCTATTTTTTTTTTAAAAAATTTTCTTTTAATGGTTTAATTTCATTGTTGCTTAGTTGCAACTTTTCGGATTGTTGGCTAATGTATATGTTTAATTTCTCTATTGCTAATATGGAAACCCTTCAATGACTTCTTCTTGATTTTGCTCATTTGGAGTAATCATTAAAATTATTTCGGGGCCCTTTTCAGTATCACCAATCATGATGTATTTAGATGTAGATATAGGATTAGTGGACATCAATATTAAAAAAATTAACACAAGATAATCTGATATACGATCATCAGTTCGTTATAGACAGATGTAGATGATGATTTTTCTGAAAAAGTTCGTTATACAGTATAGAAAATTTAATTAATAAATTAGAGATTTTTTAAAATAGTAAAAAATCGGGCTTAAATCTCATATAGCGCGAATTGCAAATTCACGCAAATTTCATATTCACGCACAACTTACCCATGAACTAGAGGCACTATGCTACAAACTGTATTCAAAAACGAAAAGATATCTCTCTTTTCATGGACTAGTTATATTACGAGAGTATGTATGTATTTTTATTATTATTTCTTTTTACTTTGTCAATCGATCGCTAAAAAGATTGACATTATGTAGCCATAATAATAATAATAACGTCTGCCAATAAGTTATTATCGCGAAATTTCTAATTAAGGCTTAAGTAAAACCATATATTAAAATTTTCAAACCCAGAAAACAAAATATTCTGATTGGTTTTTTTTTTTCATTAAAAAAAAAAATAAAAAATTAATAATGTGTGCATCTTGCATTTTTAATATATTACGTGAATTAATAATATGTTTTAAAAATAGTTATGACTTATTATTCTGATAATAATAATAGTAATAATGTAATTAATGTTGAAACCAAAAGTGGAGTAAAACATCCTCCAATAAAACGGGATCTACGAACCGAGTTTGTTATTTTTAACTCGAATGATCAACCCTAATACTAACTCAAATAGGACCCCGGATTATTATAATTGAGATAACACCTTAGGCCATTAGAAATTTTTACCCTTTTAAGCATGTAATATTTTCCTCCTTTTAACCATTTTAGCAAAAGCTTTACCCATATAAAACATATGTAACCATTGAAAAAAATTTATCCGATGTATTTTTATCTAAAGTTCTTGATAAACTCAATATAATCAATAAAATAATCTAGTATTAGTAATAGCAGGGTCATTAGAAAATTTACTTAAAACGGAAAAGGACACAAAACCTTCTATATCGATTATAAAATTACAATTTAATCCTTGCCTATTTTTCTATTTTTAAAATTTACTTTATCCATAATTTCATATATAATAATAAATTTCCTGGAACAAATACAGTCAAACCTCGTCACAACGAACCTCGTCACAGCGGATTTCTTGTTACAACGGATTTAAATTTTGTTCCCTTTTTTACTAATTAAAAATATTTGTCACAGCGGATTTTATTAATATTAATATTAATATTAATAAATTCGTGTCACAGTGTTAACGGATTTTGATTGGGAACCTTCTATATTTCTATGACTACTAATCTTACCACAGCGGATTCACGTGACATAGAAATTTATAAAATTATCCGAATTACTAAAATAGGCAACAAAATTTGTTTTAATTTACAGATTTAATTAAATACTAATACGGATTATTTGATCAAGTAACAAAATTTTCCAGATTTATAAAATAATTTATCGAATGCTTGCGAGTAACAATATTTTTTAAGTTTCTAAAATAATTTATCAAATGCTTGCGAGTAACAAATAATTAAATAGATTGTATGTTCAAATATTTGCAAATAACAAAATCCCAAGTTTCCAAATAAATGACTGAAAGTTTTTAGACAATAAAACGAACAGGATTTATTATCCTTCTCCAAAGATCAAAATTTCAAAATGCTATATTTAAAAAATTTTTTTGTCAATCATGATCATCACCATAGCGGATTTCTTGTCACAACGTATTTTTTTGGCTGGTCCCATCAATCCGCTGTGACGAGGTTTGACTGTGTATCCGTTAAACCGAGACTCGCAATGATCATCATCACCATTTTCGTCGAGTTTCAGAGTTTTTTAATTAAAATTTTTCTAAAATTTTCATCAAAACCTAAGCGTGTTTTGTCCAGGTGTGTATGATAAAGATGCTAAAAAATCTGCACATAATATTTTATTATATTGATATAACATATGTTTGATAGAACATCACAGTAAAGTGTTTCACTCACTTGTTAATATTGAATCAAAAAGTATAAATATAACAAACGCCGTTTGCATATTCTTATTATACAAATCAAAACAATAATTCCTTTTGCTTCTTTACACATCAAAAATCTCGGGAGTTCATAAAAACCATAAAATAGATATAACAAAACTCTTATTTGATTTCAAATATAGAGTTTAGAAACTACCAAAAGATTTCTTCAACTTAGTTTTGAAACAAGCACAACTTTTGTCAAAGTAGTCTTGACCAAAACTACATTAATTTACATTTATCGCGCCTCTTCAAATTTCAGCAATGAAACGAATTCTTTCGAACACGCTCTTCGCAGCATTCTTATTTAGCACCTTGATTAATGCAGCTTACGTCAACTCTGGAAGAGGACTACTCTTCAAAAGACAAGGTTCGTGTGTCCTAAATTATCATAAAAAAAAGTCAACAAATAAATTTTTTTCTTTTTTAAAAGCTCCTCTTTTAAATCTTTATTAATCATGCACATTTATTTAGCCCTTAACATCGGAGACTCATGCATAAGGGATACTCAATGTGCTTCTGGTATTTGTTCCGGTACATGCAAAGATTCCGATAATCGTCCTGATGGAGAACGTTGTGAAGTAAATGAAGCATGCGGAAGCCAAAATTGTGATCGTTTCTGTTTTACTCCCAAAGGTACCGTTAAATTAAATTTTTTTCTTTTCAGAAAGCTCCAATTTCAAATCTTTATTAATAATGCACATTTATCAGATAATGGACAATCATGCGGAGGGGATTCTGAATGTGTTTCTAGTATTTGTAGCTCCGGTACATGCAAAGATTCCGATGATCGTCCTGCTGGAGAACGTTGTAAAGTAAAAGAAGCATGCGAAAGCAAAAATTGTGACCGCTTCTGTGTTGGTATCGAAAACAGCAAATGTGGTCTAGATATTGACTGTGGTTCACTTGTTTGCCGCAAGAGTGATAATACATGCCAGAGTCTAAATACACGTGAAGATGGAATAGAATGCGCAAAAGATGCGGCTTGTAAATCTTCAATTTGCGTTGATTTTTCTGAGTGCAGGAGTAGTGATGATCGTGGTGAAGATGCCGAGTGCTTAAACAATAAAGCATGCAAAAGTGGGTTATGCACCCCGAATGGTTGTGCAAAATAGATTGTAATTTCTATGATTACGCATTTTATATGTAACAATTGATTAGATTATTATCAATTTACTTGATTAATCAATAACTAAAACACAATAACCTGAACTCTTTCTTGAATCTCCTTATTGATTATTCATGCATTTTACCTCTTCTTTCTGTAATTTCCGTATTAGTATTAGCATGTTTTATATACGGGAATATTTTTTGTATCTTTTTTTTTAATTGGAAAATAAAACCTAAAAAATACAAACAAATAAATCAAAGATGTAATCCAAAATAAATAACTTTATCCAACAATATCAAAAAGAAATAAACCTTGCCAAAATATATTTTGAATAATGATACCTTTTGAGCAATTTGAAAAGGTAGGTAACAAATTAATTGAAGGTGGATTTAGTTCAATTTATACTGCTTCATGGACAAAAGGAATTATTAATGATTATGATAGGAATTTAGTTATTTTGGAGCACAAGATGTAATATTAAAAAGTTTTAAATGATTCAAGTAATCCAGGAAAAGGCTTTATGAGGTTGATGGTTGTCATTTAAAGCAAAAATAAATAATGCTGTATAATGTTTCATATTGCAATCCCAAAAAGGAAATGTCGCAGTGAGTAACCTTAACACTGTATTATATGATTTTATATTTATTTTCAGACAATCACAAGTAGAGGTTGGAACACCGGTTCTATACAATCGTATTTAAAACCGGGTTTATTCCGCAAAATCCGGTTTTAATAAAGCTGGTTGAACTAGTAAACCATATCTAATATGACATAAAAATTGATTTATAATAAAAATATTCTACTATACCCAAAATAGTCACACCATTTATTAAGTATATAACTTTCAGCAAAAACTTACCAAAATCGGATGCCACATCAAATACAGTATTAGTTATTCGAAACTCAATCGGCGGAACCGGAGTGCGCAGTAGGTTACACGAAAATTTTGATTTTGTCAGTTTTATTATTAAACAAAAACTAACTCCTCTCCACATAATAATAAACAAAAATCTAACAACAAATAAATAAATAATAAATTATGATTATGACAATAAATTGATAATAAATTATGATTATGACAATAAATTGATAATTAATTATTATTATGACAATAAATTAATAATAAATTATTATTATTTTAAAAATTAAAATTATTCCGTTTTATATTCCGCGTAACAAACATTGAAGATTCATTTCGCAGAAACAGATTTTATTGATTTCTGGAAAACCATTTTTGATTCAAATAAGGATTTTTCATTTAATTATAATCTTCTAGTTAAAATAGCAATTATTATTCTCTTTCAAATGCTAATGTTGAAAGAATATTTTCTCAAACAAAATTAAAAAAATAAGGAACAAAATGAATAATTAATACATTAAATAAAAAAAAATTTTTTTTTTGCAAATCGAATTTGGATTCGATCTTATAGAAAATCCCTACTATAAAAGTATAAGATAAGTAAGACACCCTTTTTAGCATAAGATAGTCATATTTCTACCCAATCAAAATAAAGAGAGTGGTGTGGTAACACACGAAATCTTGTTTGTAGAATTCGGAGACTCTCTTCGCTTGCAACTTCTTTTAGATGATCCTTTTAATAATGGTTTATATGGCACATATAATAAACCGGTAAGAGAGACTTTATGTGTATTTCAAGATAGGTCTGAATTTAGACTAGATCAATGGATGTGTCAAGATTTAGAAAGTGAGTTGACAAAAGCTAGAGAAGCAATTGCAAAGTTTTTTAATGCGGTCACAATGGAATAATAATATTTATACAAAATGCTCAATTATAATTGTTTGCCAAAATTGATTTTGGAAAATAATTATGCTATTTGATTTATTTAATTTCGGATATAATTTCAGCAAATATTAATATTAAAATTAATTACGGCTACTATGGAAACCCATTTCGGCATTTCAGAGCAACAAACATTCAGAGAGTGTGTGGTGTTGCCATGTGGATTTGAAACTCACATATGTGAAAATTAAATAATTTTATATCACAACGAACAGAGTAGGGAGACAAGGTTTGCTTGATTGACTAATAAAATGCAATAAAAACAAAAAATACTGGATTGAATCAAATTAATTATTTTATTTTTTCTTTTCTGCCGTCTACAATTCTGTGAGAGGGAGAAATATTGATGAATATTTAATTTCCAAAATTGAAATTTTAAGAATTAACCCCACAAAAGGCTTAGATATTCAATTTCTTATTTTGTCAAATCATTCATTTTAAAAACGTACTCATTTTTCACAACGCAGATTTCCATATTCTCAAACACGCTTTTTCTTCCCGTTGTCACACGAAACCGAAAGTAAGTTTTTTTCAAACCAGCCACGCCTATCTTTAATTTTAGTTAAATTAAATTTATAAAAAGTAATTTTTATAATGAATATAATAAAAAATCATCCTTTTACATTTATACTAATTACTGTAATCAAATTTATTATTGACAAAGACAAAAGAGATTGGCATGATATTAATATATCTTTCACCCTAATTTAAAAATAGGTAGCATTTATTTAAAATGATATCATTCACTCAATTTGACTGAAAATAATAAGTTAATAAAATATCACTTCCTGCATTCTTTATACTGCACATAAATTCTATTTTAAAAAAAAATAACGTGAAAATTAAAAGTTTTTTTCCTTTAAAAAACATACAGTTTTCAACCAATAGAAAGCCAAACCAGTTTCGATTAAGAAACTAACTTTTACATATTAATAACAATAAGAATTATAATTGGTCAAACAGGAGCCGAGTGACAAAGAATTTCTTTTAGATAGCGTGTAACATACATAATTTAAGTGTGATGTCTCAAAATGATCTACAAGTCTGGACGATTTTCCAGTTTAAAATTATTAATAATAATATGTAATATTGTATAAACACACGTAAATATTAATAATATTAATAAAATATGTGTGATCAAATAAATAAATAAATAAATACATAACTCGTAAAAACTTGATTTTTTTCTTATATTTCATAAAAACAATCATATTCATTCACATATTCGTTCATTACTAAATCATCGTCACATAAAGAAAGTAGTATAAAGTAAAAAAAAGTAAAGCAAATATTTTTTGTTTTTTGTTTTTTCGTGTTTACTGTTACATGTTACATCCGCGTGATTTGTAAGGTGGCACATTAAAATCTAATACCTAATTTGGTAACCAATTTACAAAAATAAATTGTATATAAATATATAGTGTACTTTTTTTTTCCAACATTTTAATTACTGATAAAATTTCAAAATTTTAAAATGTTGAACGAATTTAATGAATTAAATTTAGATATTTTAGTGCCAAATGGCGTTTTTCAATGTAAAGAAGATGAAATTGACAAATTATTTAACGCTGAACAAAGAACTCAAGCTTATTATGGTCAATATTAAAAAAAATTTCTTTTTCAAAGATAAAAAAAAGCGATAGAAAATAATATCGAATTTTTTATTTTTAGATGAATTTCTTCATTTATACCTCCTTCTAACTTTGCCACCAAACTCAAACGTAAATTCTAAAAGTTCTGCTTTGGAATTATTTCAACAATTCGATATTTCGGTCGAAGCATCAATTGTCGATGAAAGTTTGATGGTGATGCCTAAAAATACTCTTCCACCCGTATATCGTTTACCACCAGTAACTACTAATGATACCATCAATAATAATAATAATAATACAATAATAACAGGAACTTCAAATAATACTAGTAGTAATACTAGTAGTACTAGTTCATCTGTTACAACTAATTCTACAACTAACAATAATAGTAGTAGTGATTCACGTTCAACCGTTACATCACCCACAGTACCTACACCACCGTTGATGGATACGAAAACTATTAAAGCTCCTGAAGGAACTTTGATATTTTATTATAATTACAATCCAAAAAACAAAGATAAACAAATGGTGGTTGTTCAAAGAAACGAATGTTGGAGCTGTGTTGTACCATTAAGCGTGCCTGTGGGTAAGATCATATTTATATATGTGATATATGTGATCACGATTTTTGATTATGATTTGAAAGTATTTATTCATTATATTTATTTAAGCATCATTCTCAAAATACGCATGCGCACCTTACTCATTAATTATAACTTGATCTTTTTTAGTTTATGTAAAGACTCACGTACAATCACCAGCATTATCACTTGGTGTTTTCGTTAGACAAAAACCAAAACCAGTAGATTCATTAAACAACAAATCTGATTCAGATTATTATATATCATCGGAAAATTATGGTTTAATGAATTTATTAGGAGGTTTAAAAGATGGTCAGTCAATAAATTTGTTATTGTTATTGTTGTTATTCTTATGATAAACAATATAATAACTTATCTCTTATTCATATTTTATTAGATCCAACATTCGAATCGCCAAGTTTCAATGTATCACCAAAAAATTTAATTTTAAATCATAATGATATAAAAAGAAGCAGTTCATCTTCATCAACATTTTCAAATCAATCAACTAAACGTTCAGTTCGTAAAATATTATCAGTTAAAGCTGCCTTAAATGTTAAAATGAGAACAACAAGTATTTCGCCCTTAGACAATATGTTGATGATGTCTGTAGAATTGGAAAATAATTCAGAAACAAAGAATTCATTTTCAATAGAATCCATTAATGTACATATTGTAAATGGATTTATAAAAAGATACGAATGGAATCCTGACGACGACAGTAAAGTAAATTATCATCATTATTATATATTATATATATATAGTGATAGTTAATTTATATATTAAACTATTTTTCTTTTATTATTATTATTTATAACAATAAAGGAAAATTTTCCTTTAACTCTTCAACCAGTTGATCAAACAACTTTTCTGTACAGTATCACAATACTTGAAAATCCGATATTTCCAAAATTTAATCCACAATATTTCCCATCACCACAACCAAACTCTAATAATCAATTGGTACGAAAATTTTCAATAACACCGCCAACCAATCCATATTTAAACAATAATCCAAATTCATCATATCCTGTGACCGAGGAAAAACAACGACATTTATCAATAACTGTTAAAGGGTGTCCGATAATCGATGGTAAAAAAAATCGGTTAATTGAATCAAGATGGAACTGTATGCTGGATTTAACCAACTTGTTAAAAAAAGATGATTCTTTGCCTCCTCCTCAACAATTACCAAACAATTTTATTAAAAATTATAACAATAATTATAATCATAATAACAACAATAATAACAAATCTCGTAATATGTCAATGCAATTAAATTCAAGATATTCTATGATTAGCAATAATTATAATTATAATCAGAATAGTAATTTTTCAACCCCTGGAACAACTAGATCTTCTAGAAGCAATACAATATTTTTGCCAACTGGCGTGTCTACTCCAACTGCTTCAAAATCTTCTTATAATATAACGAATAATAAAAAAAATGGTATAATATCTAAATTAAAAAATATACCTGAAAATCCTGGAATCCGTCACAACAATCACAACAATATTGATAGCAGGAGCATTAATAATAACAGCCACAATAATAATCATAAAGAAGCTAATGATGGTGTAGTTGTATCATTCTTGGGTAAGAATGATTAAATAATAATTTATGTTATTAATACTAATAAAATTAAGAAATTTTATTAATCCGATTTTACTTTATTTCTCCAATATTCAAAAAAACCAAATATACAAAATATAGTGAGTCCAAAAGTTATTGTAGGAAAAGTATTTACTTTAAATGTCTTCATATTAAACAAATCAAAACATCCAAGAAAATTCACTATAATTATACCTAATAAAAGAAGACCTAATGATAGGTAAATGATTATAATAATTATAAAATAATACATTTAATAAAAAAATTATTATTAATTTTTGTTGGCAATTTTTAATTAACAGAGCAATCCAAAATTTAACAAATTCAGCACTAAATTCAAAAATATCGTCTTTGCCTTTAAATAATACTAATGTTAATGACATTCAATCGACTAATCCGATTGAACCTTATATGGATGAAACAGGTAAAAAAAAAAATGATATTATTATTTATAAATCTATTCATATAATTGTGTGTATTTATTTTTTTTATTCCTTTTAAGATTTTATTAAAAAAAGTTTAGAACACGAAACTTCTGATGCTGACGTTATATGTTTGGAAAATAATGTTAGAATTGGGTGAGTGAAATTTTCAAATTTTCTTTGTAAATTTTTTTCTCCCAAAAATTTTTTTCATAATAAATATTTATGATTATATAGACCATTGAATCCTTCAACGTGTGAATCAGTCACATTACATTTTATCGCAGTAAAAGAATCTTTACATTCAATAGAATTGATACAATTGGTCGATGATGATACTGGATTCATTACTAATTTACGCAATGTGCTTGATGTATACGTTAGTCGAGGTTATTACGACAATAAGAATTATGTATCAAAAGTTGCTACTCATATAGAAGTTACAGGTTAAAAAAATATATTTTATATTTTACTATCATGTATAGTAAATATGTATGTATGTATGTATATTTTTTTAGATTTTTTTTTTTTTAATAGAGTTAATTTTTAATGTTTTAAGTTTATTTTTTGTGTTTTAGTAATGTAAAAAATATTTTGGAGGGGAAGGGAATTTATATAAAATTAAAATTAAATCTTTTTATTATTAATTATTATTTTTATTATAATTATTATTATTAATTATTTACTACTACTATTATTATTATTAATTATTATTATTAATTATTATTGTTATGATTGTTATTATTGTTATATTATTGATTAATAAACGATTATACGTCAAAGAAACAATATTTTTTGTTTCTGAAATTTTGATTAACATTTTATGCTTTTGGTGGATGCAAAGAATCTTTTCTGGTGTTTAGTTGTGAGTGAACTTGGGGACCAGATACACACACTCTAGTCGTAATTCTAAATAAAATAATATAAATAATATAAAAATGTAAAAATAAAATTTTGCAAGTATAAAAATTATTATTGTATAAAATTAATTATGTTGCAATGCTCTCGTCCCTTTTATCTGTATCTACTTGACACAATTTAAAAACGAAATCCATGACGACTTCAATTTCATTGATATACTTCTTTCTAATCAATTTAAACATAATGAAACCTAGGGCACCTTTCCGTTATATCAACATAAAGCTGATTAAATTCGCTTGTTTTTCTTCCTCTTCTTTAACCCTTACACGATTATTCAATTCCATGGATATTTTGTGACAGTGCATAATAATTTGCTATTCCAAATGACCAAATGTCGTATATCTGCCGTCGACACCAAGATTCTATCTTTGAGTACTTTGACAAGTTCAGGCGCAACATAAGAAGGTGACTCAACTAAAGCTGTGTTGATTTGTTTCATATAATCACCCGTGTTATCGGATTTTTCTATTGCCGAAATCGATTAACTAATTATAACACTACTAGAATTAGAATCCGTGAACGTGATGTTATTATTATCAGGTTTATAATGTATTGTATATTTTATTGTATTTTTAAAAAGTTACATAGATATATATATCTAACTGAATATATAAAAAAATTTAAAACCATAATAAATTGTATCTTGCTTTTATAGCCGAACAAATTTGGAAAGCCAGTGTTGGAAATTTATGAAACCATCTAATGATCTCATATAGGTTTCAAGGTTTCCACAAAGATAAGGTAAGACGATTATCGTCAACGCAATCATCAACCACCTTTACAATATTCTCGTGGCCCAATAATTTCAAAATATTAATTTCATCTTTGTCGTTAACGCTGATAATTTTAGCAACACAAATAGTGTCATCATGATTAATATTTAATCTAATTTTTTCAACAATGCATGATGAACCAGTTCTATCATTGCCATCTTCGTCATTTACAACATGATATCTTTCTTTTATTTGAGCAGGTAAACAATTCTAATTTGATTTTCAAAGTCAATTTTTGGAGCCCTCAATAAATAATTTGAAAGGGCAGGGTTTGGGTGATCGGTGATCTGAAACCTAATCGGACCGAACCACCCCGAAATAATCTAGTAAATTGTAATACGTTGATGATATTGCAATTACGCTTGAACTTAAAATATTTGATAATAGATTCTTGTCAGGGCACTGACACATATTAGCTAATATCGTTTTAGTAGAAGTGCTTACTCCCCCACCCCCAGGTAAGACATTTTGATCACGTGTATGACAATAATTTGCCTTTTTAGGTAACAACAAAGCACAAGCAAAAAAAAATGAATTAATTTTATTAATAAATCAAACATTTTAAAAGCAACATTGGAGTAAAAAAACTTTCCTTTATAATATATTATGATCTCTTGGAATTCCTGGGTATGATTTGCATCGGCTATTTCTTGACAAAACAACCTATTTGGTTCTGAGTGTAATAACTTACTTATTTGAAAATTGCAAACAATGTATCCTGCTAAAGGAAAATCCAAAGAACAAAACTCAAGGATTCTTGATGATTTCTCTCTTCTCAATCACAACAAAAGTGTCCTCTTTTTGACAAAATATATTTAAGAAATGTATATCAGATAAAGAATGATCGATTATAGCATTTATGTATATATGAGATGTGAGAATTTTATAATATTAATTGCCATATCATCCTGTAGACAAAAAGTGTAATACAATTTTTTGTGTAAATGTCAATTGGTTTACATGTCGATCATTTCCAAATTAATACACTTACATTCAAGCGGACGATTTCCGAAAGGTTACACCTATATCCCTGTGAACATAGGGATACAGCTTTTACCTTCATAATCACATATGAGGGATATCCTTATATACTGATCACTGGTAATTAATTAATATATAATAAATAAAGGAGTCAGAGACATTTATGTCTTCAAATATTATAAAAATATACACAAGCTGGAGACAATAATGTCTTCAAATACAATTAGGATATATGTAAGCTGAAGACATTAATGTCTTTGAGTACAATTAGGATATATGTAAGCTGAAGATATTAATGTCTTTGAACACAATAATGATACACATGAAGTTGGAGACATTGATGTCTTCAAATACAAATAATGATGTGTGTGTGTGGAGACATTGATGACTTTGAGTACAATTAGGATATTTGTAGGCTGAAGACATTAATGTTTTCAAACACAATAATGATACACATGAACTGGAGACATTTATATCTTCAAATACAATTAGGATATACACTCCCTGGACAAAAGTATTTGATCACGTGTTTACACTAATTAGTAAAAAACCTACATAAAAACATCACACGAAATTTATAACATTATGCACCTAGGTTTTAATAAATATATATTCGAAATTTCACGTCGCTAGCTTTCATGTATCAAATTTAATTAAAAATTTTCAAAAAAGTTTTTTTTCATGATCGCCCAAAATTGAAATTATTTATTAAATAAAAATTCAATATCTTGTTGGCCAGCCATTGTTAGAAATACATGCTTCTATTCTTCTTGGCATGCTTTCAATAAGTTTGTTTAATTTTTCGAATGGAATTTGGGTCCATTATTCTTTCAATACAACTTCCAATTCTGACACATTTTTACAATGACTGCTTCTCTTTTTCAACTGTCTTTCCAACTCATCCCAAAGATGTTCAATAGGGTTGAGATCGGGGGATTGTGAAGGCCAATTTGATAATATTTCTATATTGTTTTCTACAATCCAATTTTGAACAGCTTTTGCGGTGTGAACTGGGGTGTTGTCATCTTGGAAATAATAATTTCTATTATTAAATTCATTTTCAACTAAGGGTAACAAATTTTCTCTTAATATTTCAATATAGTCCCAACGATTAATCTTTCCATCCACCTTAACCAAAGGACCCAATCCTTTTCCAGAAAAACACCCCCAAACCATTACCCCACCACCACCGTGTTTTACTGACGGGACATGTTCTTAATATCATAACGTCTCCCGTTTTCTCTCCAGACAAGACTTGGACCATCATTTCTGAAAACATTAAATCGTGACTCATCACTCCAAATCACAGTATTCCATTTTCTGACACTCCATATTCTTTTTTCCAAACACCACCTTAATCTCTTTTCTCTTTGTTTTTCAGTCAACAGAGGTTTCACCGCAGCAACTCGTGAATAAATTCCAAGCCCATGGAGATTTCTACAAATTGTTTTTGTAGAAATCTCAACACCACTAACTTCGATGAATTTCTCCCGTATCTGGTCAGCAGAAGCACGATTATTATTTTTTACTACTTTTTTTAATTTTTTCTGATCATCTTTGTCTAAAATTTTGGGTCTTCCACTTCGTGGTGCACTTTTTAGCTCACCAGAATAATGAGTGATTGTATACTGGACAGTGCTATATGGAATTTTCATAATCTTAGAAATTTTTCTTATAGAAGCTCCACTTAAATTAAAACCCAAAATTTTACTTCTTTCAACTACTGTTAATTCCGAATTTTTTACTTTTGTCATCTTAAAAAATTTTAAAGATTATCAATTTTTCGTTGATCGCGAATTCAGATGTTATTACTATTTTTTTAACCACTAATTTTCTAGACATGATAGAAACACGAAATTTCATATATTTATTCTTCAAAACAATATCCCTCATTTATGTAAAATTTACAAATTTTTATTATGTAGATTTTTAAAAAACATGAAAATATAGCAAAATGTTTAAATTTTTTATTTGGATTTTAGTTTTTTATTATTAATCTTGATACTTGGAAGCTAGCAACGTGAAATTTCGAATATATATTTATCAAAATCTAGATGCATAATGTTATAAATTTCGTGTGATGTTATTATGTAGGTTTTTTATTAATTAGTGTAAACACGTGATCAAATACTTTTGTCCAGGTAGTGTATGTAAGCTGAAGACATTAATGTCTTCAAATAAAAACAATGATACACATGAGTTGGAGACATTGATGTCTTCAAACACAAATGATGATACACATGAGTTGGAGACATTTATGTCTTTGAACACAATAATAATAATGATACACATGAGCCGAAGACATTGGTGTCTTCAAACACAATAATGATACACATGATCCAGAGACATTGATGTCTTCAAACACAATAATGATACACATGAGCCAGAGACATTGATGTCTTCAAACACAATAAGAATGCACATGAGCTGGAGACATTGATGTCTTTGAACACAATAATGATATACATGAGCTGGAGACATTGATGTCTTCAAACCAGTGTAGGAAATTGAGTGTGTGGGATTGTATATTAAAAATGCGCATATTTGTTGATCACAACCAAAAAAAATTTTTATTGATATCAAGTAAATAAATAAAATAAAAATTATTATCTTCTTTCTTTTTTATTTGTCTAATGTTCATATGCTTTTCAAAATTACAATCTTGAATATCTGGGCCATTTAATAAAATCATTAAATGATTATTCAATGTATCTACTGTGAGATCAAAATTCTGCATCTCACACAAACCTCTTGGATTTAGTTAAACTAATATTTATTTCATTTTATGGTAGTATCTAGGGGTATGGGGGGACAACTCAATGTAACACATATAGATTTGTCAATTTCAAAACTGTCACCCTATATGAAATTCATAGTGTTTATTAGTAAATAAAAATAAAACGTGAAACACATACATATTGTACACCAAGAATTCACAAATTAACCCTAGTTAAAATTTTCATACTTGTAAGAAAAAACCTTCAGCTTTCTTTTGATATAAATTTTTTCAAAGTATCTTTCCTAAAGCTTCAAAAAAATACCATCGGTTGTAAAAAAAAATTTTTCTTTGTATTTTCAACATTACACTTATTATTTACAAGCTTTTATATATGTATATACAACTTTAAACAGTATAAACTTGTTTTAATCTCGGGAATTTGGTTTTCTTTATTAATATTAATAAAAAATAATGAATAAAAAATAAAAATATTTATTTTTGAAGTGCATTCTGCTTCATATTGATCGATTATTAATAAAGGAAGCTATTTATTATGACTTTGTGTATACATACATTTTATAAAGGATTCATATCCAACTACGTTGGATGTTTGACCATCCTAAACCAATGTTGCAATTTAAAAATAATGCTACGCATATGTTTTTTCAATAACAAATTATCATACACAAATTTTTCACCAACATTCACATCATTTTGAACAGTATCAGAAGATTTTTTGTTATAAGGTTTATTTAAAATACATAATAATATATACATCTTATATGTAAATTTAATTTT
>CAUDNR010003635.1:21958-46593 GCA_958430865.1 Entrophospora sp. SA101
AAAAAATAAAAATGAATTTTTCGGAATTTTCAAAAAAATCTTTAACTCGAAAATTGACCACAATGTCAAGTTCTAACGACCTTTGCGGTATAAGTGAAAAATGCGTCTTATGTTTGAATCTAGTTATATCCAAAGTTCTAGATCATTTGGTAAATTAATTAACGAGAAAAAAAATAAAACGTAGAAAATTTTACGAAACAATTCAACCTCAAACTGCTCACCAATTTGAAACATAAAAGACATAAAAAAATATATGAAACTGTTCTAAATTAATTGTATTTTATTAAAAAAAAATCAATATCTTGTCGGGTTTCCTTTATTTTTTAAAACAGCATCCACCCTTTGTGGCATACTATCTATTAATCTATTAATTCTTTCTGGGATAGTGTTAAACCATTCCTCTTTTAATAAATTGAATAGTTCTGTCTTATTTTTTGGTTTTGGGTTTCTCATTCTAAGTCTTCTTTTTAAATCCTGCCATAAATTTTCAATAGGATTGAGGTCTGGACTTTGAGCAGGCCAAGGAAGAACCATAATATGATTTTCCTCTTTCCATCGATTTGCTACAGCTGCTTTATGACATGGTGCATTATCTTCTTGAAAAGTAAACACACGACTACAACCATGACTATCATCATCACCACTATCACCATCGCCACCACCATCACCACCACGATTCTCCTCTCTTAATTCATTAATATAAGGTAGTAAATTTTCTGCAAGAAGTTTATTATAACCAATTGCATTTAATTTACCTTCAACTAATACTAATGGACCCATTTTTTCTCTTGTAAAACATCCCCAAACCATAATTCCATCAGATTTTTTTACTGTTGGACTTAAATTTTCTTTATTATATTTTTCTCCTGGCTTCCTCCAGACCCAATCATTTGAATCGTTTTGAAACAACTCAAATCTACTTTCATCACTAAATATTATTTTATCCCATTCATTACGACTCCAATTTTTTCTTGCATGGCACCAGTATAACCTTTTTTCCTATTTACATCAGAAACAAGAGGTTTTTTGACAGCTTTTCTTCCATAAACATTTTTAGAATGTAATGTTCGTCTGATAGTTTTCTCACTTGTTACAATGTTTAATTCTTCAAGACTCTTGACTAATTTAAGAGCAGTTGTTTTAGTATCCTTTTTTACTGCTTTCATAAGTTGTCTTTCATCACGCTCTGATAACTTTTTAGGTCTGCCAGGTCTAAGAACTGCAGTTGTTTTATTTTTTGAAAAATAATCATTGGCAACCTTTTCAACTGCACTTTTGGATCTATTTAATATACAAGCTATTTCTCTATAAGAAAAATTGGCTTTTTTTAAACCAACGATTTCTCCACGTTCAAATTCGGATAATTGAGTAGCTTTGGGCATTTTAAGTTTTCTTTAAAAAAAATGAAATGGTTAAAGTTTACTTTAAATGAATTATCTAATTTGGGATTTTTTTAAAAGATCTTCAAAATTAACTCGTTTGAGAATTTTGTATGACATCTTGGCAATTAATTTACCAAATGATCTAGAACTTTGGATATAACTAGATTCAAACATAAGACGCATTTTTCACTTATACCGCAAAGGTCGTTAGAACTCGACATTGTGGTCAATTTTCGAGTTAAAGATTTTTTTGAAAATTCCGAAAAATTCATTTTTATTTTTTAAGGTTCGTAAAACAACAAGTTGTTGTTTATATGCAGCGAAACTTCAGTATGTTATACTATTTGATATGAAGATGAATTTTTACTTAATAAGCAAATGCGGTTAGGTTAATAAAATTTTTATTTTTTTTCATGTTTCTTTATTCAATTATTTCCGATGATCTGCAAGTGTCCTTATATTTATGACCAGGAAGTGTATCTCCAGCTCTCACTGTTCTCATTATCTGGTATAATTAGCCTGTAGATGCCACCCGAATTAATTTGTGCATCCCAAATGCACAACCCCAAATGTAGATCAGATTCCTGTACTTGCTCTCCTGTCCAATAAGCATCCAACATAACAAAGGGATTACTGATCATCCGCACAAATTCCAGGCACTTATTGGTTGAGCAAGAAAACTGATTTACATTTGGATTTGGGGATTCTTCAATGGATGCCCCAAATTTAGTTTGTGCATTTGGGATTTGGGTGGCATGTATAAATTAGCCTATCAAGTTCTAACCTGGCTTCCACTAGATCAAGTTTCCCAATTTTAATGATGAATGAATTTATTCATCATCAAGACCAAATTTTGTGTCTTTTTTTATGAGATTCCAAGTTGAAGAACAAAAAAATCTTTGATTATTGATGTTTGTTGTGACCAATATTCCTCTGTGAATTAAGATGCAATGGAGTTTAAATGTGATATTCTTTTTTTATGACTATTACAGCTGTACTTTACTTACCCAGTTTTGTACACTTTTAAAATTGAATGCATATCAACTTTATTTATTATTAAGTCATATTTCTAAATGGAGTATGTCAGTAAAATTTAGTAAAGCAAGTTATAAAAGCCTTATAAATTCTGACTTTTACCCCAATGGATTATCTTATTCATTTCTATTAAAGATGGCTCCGCAACTAGGAAGTTGCAACCCAAAAAAATATTGACATCTAATGCTGCAACTGCTGTAAGTCTGCAATTGCTGCAACTGTCTGCAACCTCTGGTTGGTCAGCTACTTCAATCAATATAAAACTAAATTATTTTTCTCAAAAAAAAATTTTTAATTAATGATTATATTTATTGGCCTTGCACAAATTAAAATTAGACTGATTGGTAATTTTAATCCTACAAATTTTAATCATGTTAATTGTATGTTGATTAGAAATTATTGTTTTATTCTTTTTTTTTTATATGATGATGACAATTTTCTAGATATATAAGAATATAGTGGAGGTTGCCTCAATGAAGATGGTGAATACAAAATGTCAGCTGCAGACAATAATAATAGTGATAGCATCATAGTTGACTTTCTTTTTGTATGTGTTACAATAAATAAGTGTGTGCACTTGCTATTGCTATTGCCAATTGCTAGTTTATATATGTATTAGTATGTTAAGGAAAACCCGTTGTTCTCAAAAAAAAATTACACTCTAAAAACACCAAGTAAAATTTTTATATAATGTCACATGCTAAACTATCGTCATTGTTATCACTAGAAAGAGAGGAATTTGTATATAAAATTCATGGTGAAATGCATAGTAATGCAACAGTTAATTCTGATGAAGAAAGTAGGAAAGATTATTTTTTTCATTAGGAGCTTTCTGAAAATGAAAAAGAATATTGTAAAGAAGAGTTTATTTATGATATTGAATTAAGAAATGCAACTTATAAATCTGGTCAACCAAAAGAATGTAACAAGTGCAAATTGACAAGTTACTCTGATAGGTTCTGTGAAGGTTGCATTAGTTTACAATTACAGAGTCTTTACACCACATGGACATCTGGAAATAACATAATTGATGATTTTATTCAACAATGTCAAATGAAATCATCTCTGCCAAAATATATTTTAGAATGGATACCTTTTGAGCAATTTAAAAAAGTAACAAAATTGACAGAAGGTGGATTTAGTTCAATTTATACTGCTACATGGACAAGAGGACAAATAATTGATTATGATGAAAGTAAAAAGGAATTTAGTTATTTAGGAGGAGGGCAATTAGTAGTATTAAAAAGTTTAAATGATTCAAGTAATCTAGGAAAAGGCTTTTTTGATGAGGTTGGTAATTGTCATTTATAAACAATGTTCTATTATATATTACTAATTGATTTTATATTTAATTACGGGCAGTAAATTATTTTGAAATTAAATCACATATGATTGTTCCTTGCTATGGTATAACTAAATTCCCAGATAATGGAAACTATGCAATATTTTTAACTTATGCAAATGAAAATTTAAGGGATTACTTGAAAAAAAATTATTCAAATTTAACATTAAAAGACAGAATTGTAATCTTTTATTATTTATGTATTGCATTATATGCTATACATGGAAAAGATTTAGTCCATTGTGATTTACATAGTGGTAATATACTTGTGGAAGGAGGTGGTTGTTATATTACAGATTTAGGATTGTGTGGGCCAGTTGATGAAAAGTCATCAAATAAAGTCTATGGAATTGTATCATATACTGCACCCGAACTACTTAGAGCAAAAGAACACAAAAGAAACAGATATCTATAGTGTTGGATGTTAATGTGGAAATATTTGCAGGACATCCACCATTTGATGATAGGGGTCACAATCATCGTTTGATTTTTGATATATGTGAAGTTTACGACCACCAATATTATCTGAAATGTCTGATGATTATGCGCAAATGATGCAGAGATGTTGGGATGTGGATCCATCAAAAAGGCCAACTGGTAATGACCTGTTTGATTTTGTTTATAATAAACGTAATAAAATTATTAAAAAATGATAATAATAATAGTAATACTACTACTATTAGCGGTGGTAGTAGTGCTTCGCAACAAGCACACAAATCACACCCAGATGCATATCATAAAAGTAGAATATTAGATGAAGAGATTGCTAAATCTAAAGGTTTAAAATTTTATACAAGTAATGATAGCTCGTTAAATAATCTTGATTTCAACTCTTTTCTCTAAAATGTCAACAAAGGTGAATAAAATTTTCATTATTAATTGGAAATTATCATCCATCAACTATTTTTTGATTCTTGTTATAATAAAATAAAGGGCTGTTGTATGTGAAATTGAAATCTATAATTAAAATTTCGGGGTGGGGTGTTTGGAAACATCTGATTAGTACACGTATTAAATAATTATAATACTAATACACATTACACACTTTCTATAACGAACCTTTGGGTTGGGCTAAAAAAGTTCGTTATAGGGGATTTGTTAAAAAAAATTTAATGCTTATGATCATGATCATGATCACGATAAGGATCATGTTAAGGAGGATAAGAAACTGATAATGAAGTGATCAATGATCAAAAGATTTACATATAACGCGATCGATTTTGTGAAATACAAATTATTTAAAAAAAATATCTAATGTTGATTGTTGATTTGAATCAATTTCTATTTTTTTTTTAAAAAATTTTCTTTTAATGGTTTAATTTCATTGTTGCTTAGTTGCAACTTTTCGGATTGTTGGCTAATGTATATGTTTAATTTCTCTATTGCTAATATGGAAACCCTTCAATGACTTCTTCTTGATTTTGCTCATTTGGAGTAATCATTAAAATTATTTCGGGGCCCTTTTCAGTATCACCAATCATGATGTATTTAGATGTAGATATAGGATTAGTGGACATCAATATTAAAAAAATTAACACAAGATAATCTGATATACGATCATCAGTTCGTTATAGACAGATGTAGATGATGATTTTTCTGAAAAAGTTCGTTATACAGTATAGAAAATTTAATTAATAAATTAGAGATTTTTTAAAATAGTAAAAAATCGGGCTTAAATCTCATATAGCGCGAATTGCAAATTCACGCAAATTTCATATTCACGCACAACTTACCCATGAACTAGAGGCACTATGCTACAAACTGTATTCAAAAACGAAAAGATATCTCTCTTTTCATGGACTAGTTATATTACGAGAGTATGTATGTATTTTTATTATTATTTCTTTTTACTTTGTCAATCGATCGCTAAAAAGATTGACATTATGTAGCCATAATAATAATAATAACGTCTGCCAATAAGTTATTATCGCGAAATTTCTAATTAAGGCTTAAGTAAAACCATATATTAAAATTTTCAAACCCAGAAAACAAAATATTCTGATTGGTTTTTTTTTTTCATTAAAAAAAAAAATAAAAAATTAATAATGTGTGCATCTTGCATTTTTAATATATTACGTGAATTAATAATATGTTTTAAAAATAGTTATGACTTATTATTCTGATAATAATAATAGTAATAATGTAATTAATGTTGAAACCAAAAGTGGAGTAAAACATCCTCCAATAAAACGGGATCTACGAACCGAGTTTGTTATTTTTAACTCGAATGATCAACCCTAATACTAACTCAAATAGGACCCCGGATTATTATAATTGAGATAACACCTTAGGCCATTAGAAATTTTTACCCTTTTAAGCATGTAATATTTTCCTCCTTTTAACCATTTTAGCAAAAGCTTTACCCATATAAAACATATGTAACCATTGAAAAAAATTTATCCGATGTATTTTTATCTAAAGTTCTTGATAAACTCAATATAATCAATAAAATAATCTAGTATTAGTAATAGCAGGGTCATTAGAAAATTTACTTAAAACGGAAAAGGACACAAAACCTTCTATATCGATTATAAAATTACAATTTAATCCTTGCCTATTTTTCTATTTTTAAAATTTACTTTATCCATAATTTCATATATAATAATAAATTTCCTGGAACAAATACAGTCAAACCTCGTCACAACGAACCTCGTCACAGCGGATTTCTTGTTACAACGGATTTAAATTTTGTTCCCTTTTTTACTAATTAAAAATATTTGTCACAGCGGATTTTATTAATATTAATATTAATATTAATAAATTCGTGTCACAGTGTTAACGGATTTTGATTGGGAACCTTCTATATTTCTATGACTACTAATCTTACCACAGCGGATTCACGTGACATAGAAATTTATAAAATTATCCGAATTACTAAAATAGGCAACAAAATTTGTTTTAATTTACAGATTTAATTAAATACTAATACGGATTATTTGATCAAGTAACAAAATTTTCCAGATTTATAAAATAATTTATCGAATGCTTGCGAGTAACAATATTTTTTAAGTTTCTAAAATAATTTATCAAATGCTTGCGAGTAACAAATAATTAAATAGATTGTATGTTCAAATATTTGCAAATAACAAAATCCCAAGTTTCCAAATAAATGACTGAAAGTTTTTAGACAATAAAACGAACAGGATTTATTATCCTTCTCCAAAGATCAAAATTTCAAAATGCTATATTTAAAAAATTTTTTTGTCAATCATGATCATCACCATAGCGGATTTCTTGTCACAACGTATTTTTTTGGCTGGTCCCATCAATCCGCTGTGACGAGGTTTGACTGTGTATCCGTTAAACCGAGACTCGCAATGATCATCATCACCATTTTCGTCGAGTTTCAGAGTTTTTTAATTAAAATTTTTCTAAAATTTTCATCAAAACCTAAGCGTGTTTTGTCCAGGTGTGTATGATAAAGATGCTAAAAAATCTGCACATAATATTTTATTATATTGATATAACATATGTTTGATAGAACATCACAGTAAAGTGTTTCACTCACTTGTTAATATTGAATCAAAAAGTATAAATATAACAAACGCCGTTTGCATATTCTTATTATACAAATCAAAACAATAATTCCTTTTGCTTCTTTACACATCAAAAATCTCGGGAGTTCATAAAAACCATAAAATAGATATAACAAAACTCTTATTTGATTTCAAATATAGAGTTTAGAAACTACCAAAAGATTTCTTCAACTTAGTTTTGAAACAAGCACAACTTTTGTCAAAGTAGTCTTGACCAAAACTACATTAATTTACATTTATCGCGCCTCTTCAAATTTCAGCAATGAAACGAATTCTTTCGAACACGCTCTTCGCAGCATTCTTATTTAGCACCTTGATTAATGCAGCTTACGTCAACTCTGGAAGAGGACTACTCTTCAAAAGACAAGGTTCGTGTGTCCTAAATTATCATAAAAAAAAGTCAACAAATAAATTTTTTTCTTTTTTAAAAGCTCCTCTTTTAAATCTTTATTAATCATGCACATTTATTTAGCCCTTAACATCGGAGACTCATGCATAAGGGATACTCAATGTGCTTCTGGTATTTGTTCCGGTACATGCAAAGATTCCGATAATCGTCCTGATGGAGAACGTTGTGAAGTAAATGAAGCATGCGGAAGCCAAAATTGTGATCGTTTCTGTTTTACTCCCAAAGGTACCGTTAAATTAAATTTTTTTCTTTTCAGAAAGCTCCAATTTCAAATCTTTATTAATAATGCACATTTATCAGATAATGGACAATCATGCGGAGGGGATTCTGAATGTGTTTCTAGTATTTGTAGCTCCGGTACATGCAAAGATTCCGATGATCGTCCTGCTGGAGAACGTTGTAAAGTAAAAGAAGCATGCGAAAGCAAAAATTGTGACCGCTTCTGTGTTGGTATCGAAAACAGCAAATGTGGTCTAGATATTGACTGTGGTTCACTTGTTTGCCGCAAGAGTGATAATACATGCCAGAGTCTAAATACACGTGAAGATGGAATAGAATGCGCAAAAGATGCGGCTTGTAAATCTTCAATTTGCGTTGATTTTTCTGAGTGCAGGAGTAGTGATGATCGTGGTGAAGATGCCGAGTGCTTAAACAATAAAGCATGCAAAAGTGGGTTATGCACCCCGAATGGTTGTGCAAAATAGATTGTAATTTCTATGATTACGCATTTTATATGTAACAATTGATTAGATTATTATCAATTTACTTGATTAATCAATAACTAAAACACAATAACCTGAACTCTTTCTTGAATCTCCTTATTGATTATTCATGCATTTTACCTCTTCTTTCTGTAATTTCCGTATTAGTATTAGCATGTTTTATATACGGGAATATTTTTTGTATCTTTTTTTTTAATTGGAAAATAAAACCTAAAAAATACAAACAAATAAATCAAAGATGTAATCCAAAATAAATAACTTTATCCAACAATATCAAAAAGAAATAAACCTTGCCAAAATATATTTTGAATAATGATACCTTTTGAGCAATTTGAAAAGGTAGGTAACAAATTAATTGAAGGTGGATTTAGTTCAATTTATACTGCTTCATGGACAAAAGGAATTATTAATGATTATGATAGGAATTTAGTTATTTTGGAGCACAAGATGTAATATTAAAAAGTTTTAAATGATTCAAGTAATCCAGGAAAAGGCTTTATGAGGTTGATGGTTGTCATTTAAAGCAAAAATAAATAATGCTGTATAATGTTTCATATTGCAATCCCAAAAAGGAAATGTCGCAGTGAGTAACCTTAACACTGTATTATATGATTTTATATTTATTTTCAGACAATCACAAGTAGAGGTTGGAACACCGGTTCTATACAATCGTATTTAAAACCGGGTTTATTCCGCAAAATCCGGTTTTAATAAAGCTGGTTGAACTAGTAAACCATATCTAATATGACATAAAAATTGATTTATAATAAAAATATTCTACTATACCCAAAATAGTCACACCATTTATTAAGTATATAACTTTCAGCAAAAACTTACCAAAATCGGATGCCACATCAAATACAGTATTAGTTATTCGAAACTCAATCGGCGGAACCGGAGTGCGCAGTAGGTTACACGAAAATTTTGATTTTGTCAGTTTTATTATTAAACAAAAACTAACTCCTCTCCACATAATAATAAACAAAAATCTAACAACAAATAAATAAATAATAAATTATGATTATGACAATAAATTGATAATAAATTATGATTATGACAATAAATTGATAATTAATTATTATTATGACAATAAATTAATAATAAATTATTATTATTTTAAAAATTAAAATTATTCCGTTTTATATTCCGCGTAACAAACATTGAAGATTCATTTCGCAGAAACAGATTTTATTGATTTCTGGAAAACCATTTTTGATTCAAATAAGGATTTTTCATTTAATTATAATCTTCTAGTTAAAATAGCAATTATTATTCTCTTTCAAATGCTAATGTTGAAAGAATATTTTCTCAAACAAAATTAAAAAAATAAGGAACAAAATGAATAATTAATACATTAAATAAAAAAAAATTTTTTTTTTGCAAATCGAATTTGGATTCGATCTTATAGAAAATCCCTACTATAAAAGTATAAGATAAGTAAGACACCCTTTTTAGCATAAGATAGTCATATTTCTACCCAATCAAAATAAAGAGAGTGGTGTGGTAACACACGAAATCTTGTTTGTAGAATTCGGAGACTCTCTTCGCTTGCAACTTCTTTTAGATGATCCTTTTAATAATGGTTTATATGGCACATATAATAAACCGGTAAGAGAGACTTTATGTGTATTTCAAGATAGGTCTGAATTTAGACTAGATCAATGGATGTGTCAAGATTTAGAAAGTGAGTTGACAAAAGCTAGAGAAGCAATTGCAAAGTTTTTTAATGCGGTCACAATGGAATAATAATATTTATACAAAATGCTCAATTATAATTGTTTGCCAAAATTGATTTTGGAAAATAATTATGCTATTTGATTTATTTAATTTCGGATATAATTTCAGCAAATATTAATATTAAAATTAATTACGGCTACTATGGAAACCCATTTCGGCATTTCAGAGCAACAAACATTCAGAGAGTGTGTGGTGTTGCCATGTGGATTTGAAACTCACATATGTGAAAATTAAATAATTTTATATCACAACGAACAGAGTAGGGAGACAAGGTTTGCTTGATTGACTAATAAAATGCAATAAAAACAAAAAATACTGGATTGAATCAAATTAATTATTTTATTTTTTCTTTTCTGCCGTCTACAATTCTGTGAGAGGGAGAAATATTGATGAATATTTAATTTCCAAAATTGAAATTTTAAGAATTAACCCCACAAAAGGCTTAGATATTCAATTTCTTATTTTGTCAAATCATTCATTTTAAAAACGTACTCATTTTTCACAACGCAGATTTCCATATTCTCAAACACGCTTTTTCTTCCCGTTGTCACACGAAACCGAAAGTAAGTTTTTTTCAAACCAGCCACGCCTATCTTTAATTTTAGTTAAATTAAATTTATAAAAAGTAATTTTTATAATGAATATAATAAAAAATCATCCTTTTACATTTATACTAATTACTGTAATCAAATTTATTATTGACAAAGACAAAAGAGATTGGCATGATATTAATATATCTTTCACCCTAATTTAAAAATAGGTAGCATTTATTTAAAATGATATCATTCACTCAATTTGACTGAAAATAATAAGTTAATAAAATATCACTTCCTGCATTCTTTATACTGCACATAAATTCTATTTTAAAAAAAAATAACGTGAAAATTAAAAGTTTTTTTCCTTTAAAAAACATACAGTTTTCAACCAATAGAAAGCCAAACCAGTTTCGATTAAGAAACTAACTTTTACATATTAATAACAATAAGAATTATAATTGGTCAAACAGGAGCCGAGTGACAAAGAATTTCTTTTAGATAGCGTGTAACATACATAATTTAAGTGTGATGTCTCAAAATGATCTACAAGTCTGGACGATTTTCCAGTTTAAAATTATTAATAATAATATGTAATATTGTATAAACACACGTAAATATTAATAATATTAATAAAATATGTGTGATCAAATAAATAAATAAATAAATACATAACTCGTAAAAACTTGATTTTTTTCTTATATTTCATAAAAACAATCATATTCATTCACATATTCGTTCATTACTAAATCATCGTCACATAAAGAAAGTAGTATAAAGTAAAAAAAAGTAAAGCAAATATTTTTTGTTTTTTGTTTTTTCGTGTTTACTGTTACATGTTACATCCGCGTGATTTGTAAGGTGGCACATTAAAATCTAATACCTAATTTGGTAACCAATTTACAAAAATAAATTGTATATAAATATATAGTGTACTTTTTTTTTCCAACATTTTAATTACTGATAAAATTTCAAAATTTTAAAATGTTGAACGAATTTAATGAATTAAATTTAGATATTTTAGTGCCAAATGGCGTTTTTCAATGTAAAGAAGATGAAATTGACAAATTATTTAACGCTGAACAAAGAACTCAAGCTTATTATGGTCAATATTAAAAAAAATTTCTTTTTCAAAGATAAAAAAAAGCGATAGAAAATAATATCGAATTTTTTATTTTTAGATGAATTTCTTCATTTATACCTCCTTCTAACTTTGCCACCAAACTCAAACGTAAATTCTAAAAGTTCTGCTTTGGAATTATTTCAACAATTCGATATTTCGGTCGAAGCATCAATTGTCGATGAAAGTTTGATGGTGATGCCTAAAAATACTCTTCCACCCGTATATCGTTTACCACCAGTAACTACTAATGATACCATCAATAATAATAATAATAATACAATAATAACAGGAACTTCAAATAATACTAGTAGTAATACTAGTAGTACTAGTTCATCTGTTACAACTAATTCTACAACTAACAATAATAGTAGTAGTGATTCACGTTCAACCGTTACATCACCCACAGTACCTACACCACCGTTGATGGATACGAAAACTATTAAAGCTCCTGAAGGAACTTTGATATTTTATTATAATTACAATCCAAAAAACAAAGATAAACAAATGGTGGTTGTTCAAAGAAACGAATGTTGGAGCTGTGTTGTACCATTAAGCGTGCCTGTGGGTAAGATCATATTTATATATGTGATATATGTGATCACGATTTTTGATTATGATTTGAAAGTATTTATTCATTATATTTATTTAAGCATCATTCTCAAAATACGCATGCGCACCTTACTCATTAATTATAACTTGATCTTTTTTAGTTTATGTAAAGACTCACGTACAATCACCAGCATTATCACTTGGTGTTTTCGTTAGACAAAAACCAAAACCAGTAGATTCATTAAACAACAAATCTGATTCAGATTATTATATATCATCGGAAAATTATGGTTTAATGAATTTATTAGGAGGTTTAAAAGATGGTCAGTCAATAAATTTGTTATTGTTATTGTTGTTATTCTTATGATAAACAATATAATAACTTATCTCTTATTCATATTTTATTAGATCCAACATTCGAATCGCCAAGTTTCAATGTATCACCAAAAAATTTAATTTTAAATCATAATGATATAAAAAGAAGCAGTTCATCTTCATCAACATTTTCAAATCAATCAACTAAACGTTCAGTTCGTAAAATATTATCAGTTAAAGCTGCCTTAAATGTTAAAATGAGAACAACAAGTATTTCGCCCTTAGACAATATGTTGATGATGTCTGTAGAATTGGAAAATAATTCAGAAACAAAGAATTCATTTTCAATAGAATCCATTAATGTACATATTGTAAATGGATTTATAAAAAGATACGAATGGAATCCTGACGACGACAGTAAAGTAAATTATCATCATTATTATATATTATATATATATAGTGATAGTTAATTTATATATTAAACTATTTTTCTTTTATTATTATTATTTATAACAATAAAGGAAAATTTTCCTTTAACTCTTCAACCAGTTGATCAAACAACTTTTCTGTACAGTATCACAATACTTGAAAATCCGATATTTCCAAAATTTAATCCACAATATTTCCCATCACCACAACCAAACTCTAATAATCAATTGGTACGAAAATTTTCAATAACACCGCCAACCAATCCATATTTAAACAATAATCCAAATTCATCATATCCTGTGACCGAGGAAAAACAACGACATTTATCAATAACTGTTAAAGGGTGTCCGATAATCGATGGTAAAAAAAATCGGTTAATTGAATCAAGATGGAACTGTATGCTGGATTTAACCAACTTGTTAAAAAAAGATGATTCTTTGCCTCCTCCTCAACAATTACCAAACAATTTTATTAAAAATTATAACAATAATTATAATCATAATAACAACAATAATAACAAATCTCGTAATATGTCAATGCAATTAAATTCAAGATATTCTATGATTAGCAATAATTATAATTATAATCAGAATAGTAATTTTTCAACCCCTGGAACAACTAGATCTTCTAGAAGCAATACAATATTTTTGCCAACTGGCGTGTCTACTCCAACTGCTTCAAAATCTTCTTATAATATAACGAATAATAAAAAAAATGGTATAATATCTAAATTAAAAAATATACCTGAAAATCCTGGAATCCGTCACAACAATCACAACAATATTGATAGCAGGAGCATTAATAATAACAGCCACAATAATAATCATAAAGAAGCTAATGATGGTGTAGTTGTATCATTCTTGGGTAAGAATGATTAAATAATAATTTATGTTATTAATACTAATAAAATTAAGAAATTTTATTAATCCGATTTTACTTTATTTCTCCAATATTCAAAAAAACCAAATATACAAAATATAGTGAGTCCAAAAGTTATTGTAGGAAAAGTATTTACTTTAAATGTCTTCATATTAAACAAATCAAAACATCCAAGAAAATTCACTATAATTATACCTAATAAAAGAAGACCTAATGATAGGTAAATGATTATAATAATTATAAAATAATACATTTAATAAAAAAATTATTATTAATTTTTGTTGGCAATTTTTAATTAACAGAGCAATCCAAAATTTAACAAATTCAGCACTAAATTCAAAAATATCGTCTTTGCCTTTAAATAATACTAATGTTAATGACATTCAATCGACTAATCCGATTGAACCTTATATGGATGAAACAGGTAAAAAAAAAAATGATATTATTATTTATAAATCTATTCATATAATTGTGTGTATTTATTTTTTTTATTCCTTTTAAGATTTTATTAAAAAAAGTTTAGAACACGAAACTTCTGATGCTGACGTTATATGTTTGGAAAATAATGTTAGAATTGGGTGAGTGAAATTTTCAAATTTTCTTTGTAAATTTTTTTCTCCCAAAAATTTTTTTCATAATAAATATTTATGATTATATAGACCATTGAATCCTTCAACGTGTGAATCAGTCACATTACATTTTATCGCAGTAAAAGAATCTTTACATTCAATAGAATTGATACAATTGGTCGATGATGATACTGGATTCATTACTAATTTACGCAATGTGCTTGATGTATACGTTAGTCGAGGTTATTACGACAATAAGAATTATGTATCAAAAGTTGCTACTCATATAGAAGTTACAGGTTAAAAAAATATATTTTATATTTTACTATCATGTATAGTAAATATGTATGTATGTATGTATATTTTTTTAGATTTTTTTTTTTTTAATAGAGTTAATTTTTAATGTTTTAAGTTTATTTTTTGTGTTTTAGTAATGTAAAAAATATTTTGGAGGGGAAGGGAATTTATATAAAATTAAAATTAAATCTTTTTATTATTAATTATTATTTTTATTATAATTATTATTATTAATTATTTACTACTACTATTATTATTATTAATTATTATTATTAATTATTATTGTTATGATTGTTATTATTGTTATATTATTGATTAATAAACGATTATACGTCAAAGAAACAATATTTTTTGTTTCTGAAATTTTGATTAACATTTTATGCTTTTGGTGGATGCAAAGAATCTTTTCTGGTGTTTAGTTGTGAGTGAACTTGGGGACCAGATACACACACTCTAGTCGTAATTCTAAATAAAATAATATAAATAATATAAAAATGTAAAAATAAAATTTTGCAAGTATAAAAATTATTATTGTATAAAATTAATTATGTTGCAATGCTCTCGTCCCTTTTATCTGTATCTACTTGACACAATTTAAAAACGAAATCCATGACGACTTCAATTTCATTGATATACTTCTTTCTAATCAATTTAAACATAATGAAACCTAGGGCACCTTTCCGTTATATCAACATAAAGCTGATTAAATTCGCTTGTTTTTCTTCCTCTTCTTTAACCCTTACACGATTATTCAATTCCATGGATATTTTGTGACAGTGCATAATAATTTGCTATTCCAAATGACCAAATGTCGTATATCTGCCGTCGACACCAAGATTCTATCTTTGAGTACTTTGACAAGTTCAGGCGCAACATAAGAAGGTGACTCAACTAAAGCTGTGTTGATTTGTTTCATATAATCACCCGTGTTATCGGATTTTTCTATTGCCGAAATCGATTAACTAATTATAACACTACTAGAATTAGAATCCGTGAACGTGATGTTATTATTATCAGGTTTATAATGTATTGTATATTTTATTGTATTTTTAAAAAGTTACATAGATATATATATCTAACTGAATATATAAAAAAATTTAAAACCATAATAAATTGTATCTTGCTTTTATAGCCGAACAAATTTGGAAAGCCAGTGTTGGAAATTTATGAAACCATCTAATGATCTCATATAGGTTTCAAGGTTTCCACAAAGATAAGGTAAGACGATTATCGTCAACGCAATCATCAACCACCTTTACAATATTCTCGTGGCCCAATAATTTCAAAATATTAATTTCATCTTTGTCGTTAACGCTGATAATTTTAGCAACACAAATAGTGTCATCATGATTAATATTTAATCTAATTTTTTCAACAATGCATGATGAACCAGTTCTATCATTGCCATCTTCGTCATTTACAACATGATATCTTTCTTTTATTTGAGCAGGTAAACAATTCTAATTTGATTTTCAAAGTCAATTTTTGGAGCCCTCAATAAATAATTTGAAAGGGCAGGGTTTGGGTGATCGGTGATCTGAAACCTAATCGGACCGAACCACCCCGAAATAATCTAGTAAATTGTAATACGTTGATGATATTGCAATTACGCTTGAACTTAAAATATTTGATAATAGATTCTTGTCAGGGCACTGACACATATTAGCTAATATCGTTTTAGTAGAAGTGCTTACTCCCCCACCCCCAGGTAAGACATTTTGATCACGTGTATGACAATAATTTGCCTTTTTAGGTAACAACAAAGCACAAGCAAAAAAAAATGAATTAATTTTATTAATAAATCAAACATTTTAAAAGCAACATTGGAGTAAAAAAACTTTCCTTTATAATATATTATGATCTCTTGGAATTCCTGGGTATGATTTGCATCGGCTATTTCTTGACAAAACAACCTATTTGGTTCTGAGTGTAATAACTTACTTATTTGAAAATTGCAAACAATGTATCCTGCTAAAGGAAAATCCAAAGAACAAAACTCAAGGATTCTTGATGATTTCTCTCTTCTCAATCACAACAAAAGTGTCCTCTTTTTGACAAAATATATTTAAGAAATGTATATCAGATAAAGAATGATCGATTATAGCATTTATGTATATATGAGATGTGAGAATTTTATAATATTAATTGCCATATCATCCTGTAGACAAAAAGTGTAATACAATTTTTTGTGTAAATGTCAATTGGTTTACATGTCGATCATTTCCAAATTAATACACTTACATTCAAGCGGACGATTTCCGAAAGGTTACACCTATATCCCTGTGAACATAGGGATACAGCTTTTACCTTCATAATCACATATGAGGGATATCCTTATATACTGATCACTGGTAATTAATTAATATATAATAAATAAAGGAGTCAGAGACATTTATGTCTTCAAATATTATAAAAATATACACAAGCTGGAGACAATAATGTCTTCAAATACAATTAGGATATATGTAAGCTGAAGACATTAATGTCTTTGAGTACAATTAGGATATATGTAAGCTGAAGATATTAATGTCTTTGAACACAATAATGATACACATGAAGTTGGAGACATTGATGTCTTCAAATACAAATAATGATGTGTGTGTGTGGAGACATTGATGACTTTGAGTACAATTAGGATATTTGTAGGCTGAAGACATTAATGTTTTCAAACACAATAATGATACACATGAACTGGAGACATTTATATCTTCAAATACAATTAGGATATACACTCCCTGGACAAAAGTATTTGATCACGTGTTTACACTAATTAGTAAAAAACCTACATAAAAACATCACACGAAATTTATAACATTATGCACCTAGGTTTTAATAAATATATATTCGAAATTTCACGTCGCTTTCTGACACATTTTTACAATGACTGCTTCTCTTTTTCAACCGTCTTTCCAACTCATCCCAAAGATGTTCAATAGGGTTGAGATCGGGGAATTGTGAAGGCCAATTTGATAATATTTCTATATTGTTTTCTACAATCCAATTTTGAACAGCTTTTGCAGTGTGAACTGGGGCGTTGTCATCTTGGAAATAATAATTTCTATTATTAAATTCATTTTCAACTAAGGGTAACAAATTTTCTCTTAATATTTCAATATAGTCCCAACGATTCATCTTTCCATCCACCTTAACCAAAGGACCCAATCCTTTTCCAGAAAAACACCCCCAAACCATTACCCCGCCACCACCGTGTTTTACTGACGGGACAATGTTCTTAATATCATAACGTCTCCCGTTTTCTCTCCAGACAAGACTTGGACCATCATTTCTGAAAACATTAAATTGTGACTCATCACTCCAAATCACAGTATTCCATTTTCTGACACTCCATCTTCTTTTTTCCAAACACCACTTTAATCTCTTTTCTCTTTGTTTTTCAGTCAACAGAGGTTTCACCGCAGCAACTCGTGAATAAATTCCAAGCCATGGAGATTTCTACGAATTGTTTTTGTAGAAATCTCAACACCACTAACTTCGATGAATTTCTCCCGTATCTGGTCAGAAGAAGCACAATTATTATTTTTTACTACTTTTTTTAATTTTTTCTGATTGTCTTTGTCTAAAATTTTGGGTCTTCCACTTCGTGGTGCACTTTTTAGCTCACCAGAATAATGAGTGATTGTATACTGGACAGTGCTATATGGAATTTTCATAATCTTAGAAATTTTTCTTATAGAAGCTCCACTTAAATTAAACCCCAAAATTTTACTTCTTTCAACTACTGTTAATTCCGAATTTTTTACTTTTGTCATCTTAAAAAATTTTAAAGATTATCAATTTTTTGTTGATTGCGAATTCAGATGTTATTACTATTTTTTTAACCACTAATTTTCTAGACATGATAGAAACACGAAATTTCATATATTTATTCTTCAAAACAATATCCCTCATTTTTGTAAAATTTACAAATTTTTATTATGTAGATTTTTAAAAAACATGAAAATATAGCAAAATGTTTAAATTTTTTATTTGGATTTTAGTTTTTTATTATTAATCTTGATACTTGGAAGCTAGCAACGTGAAATTTCGAATATATATTTATCAAAATCTAGATGCATAATGTTATAAATTTCGTGTGATGTTATTATGTAGGTTTTTTATTAATTAGTGTAAACACGTGATCAAATACTTTTGTCCAGGTAGTGTACATTTTAAAAGTCATCTTTGACGTAAATAAGAATAAAACTAACTGTTCGAAAAAAAAAAAAGGAAAATTTGGGTATTACGATGTTACCAAAATTTTTTTAAATGAACTTATAAGATTGCCTATTGACCTATGATAACTATAAATTTGTTTAAAATGCTAGTTGAATTAATACTGTTTGGAAAAAGTTTTTACTTGGCTTTTGTTGCCTTTTTATTTTATTTTGTTATTCTTTTAGTCAATTATTATTATTATCATTAATTGCTCTTATTAATTGCATGGTTATTATCCTTATATCAACTCTTCTTGTGGTTAACTTTTAGGAATATTCAAAAAAAAACTGATCTCACGCCTTACACCAATGAAAGTCATAGCAAAAATCAAAAATACCGGCTACTCTAGAAAACTGCAAAGATAACCAAAAGTGATCTAATATTATTCAAAAGAAACATAGTTATGATGGAATCAAGATGACGATTATACAACTTATTTCGGGATATAGAGTGGAACGAAGCTGGACTTTTGCAAAGAAACGTTCAGAAAGCTGCCGTATTGAATAGTATGTCTAATAACGATTGTAACCTCATCTTGGAAAATTTTCTAAATATCACTTCTGAATATCTTTTTTTTTTTTGACCAGTCATTTGCAGCTTTCAGGGTTGTTCTCCCTTTCCTGCTAATGGTCGGATTCTATTTTTCTACATCACCGATACTGTTAACATCGAAGCACAGCAGATATTTAGTAATATTTTACATGCGTTACGAACCAAAGGAACGTAGCTACGC
The DNA here is from genome assembly GCA_958430865.1 of Entrophospora sp. SA101. NCBI lineage: Eukaryota > Fungi > Glomeromycota > Glomeromycetes > Entrophosporales > Entrophosporaceae > Entrophospora > Entrophospora sp. SA101. Next base: position 41,764 of record CAUDNR010003635.1, read on the forward strand.
TTGGAAGAGTATGTATTGTGATGGCTGAAAAGAAAATACATCAATGTTTTTGATTTGTATAAAATAATCATTGGTTTTCATATATGATGTAATACATAAAGTTTTACGTAAAATAATATAAAGGTTGCATTTAATGTGTAATTTTTCATCAAATATCTATATAATTAACAATATCAAATCCATGATTTTTCTACTCGAAATAACTCACAATCATACGATATTCACAGTGAGTATTTCAGTTCCATTCCAAGGTTCATCATAACATTTGAGGCAATAAACCCATGTACAAAAATAATCACCACTACTACAACTCACTCACCATGTATATTTTTCCCAAGCCTCATGCATGAGGTTTGATACAGGGTTGAACCCCTCTTTATATGCTCTTTTTACATATGTGGCGTATTATCGAGCTAGTAAAATCATGATGTGACATGTTGGTTGACTCTCTCCATCAATCTACGCGTGTTCAGTATCTTCAACTCTAAAAGGCAAATTATATCGATTAACATGTGATTCAATCCCAGCCAAAGCCAGAACACATGTTTCACTCATCTTGCTAATTCCTAATACTAATCAGTTCTACCAAAAACCATTTGGTGACAAGGTTAGAAATATCTGAATGTTCAGTAGAATCTTCAACGGTGACCATATTGAAGTGGTAAATTTGATTTATGACTTTTTTATAAATTTCCTCTCTTCTCTTCATTTTTTCCTTTTGTCTTAACACCTTGAGAATATTATCCAATAATATTTCTATTTATATAGTTCCCCAAAAAGTGCTTCTGCTTATCTGTTCCCTTAGTCTTGGAATTCTTTACAAGATTTTTGTGATCCTTCTTTCCTTCTTTTTCCAATATTTTGACAGCATCAGCAGCTCCGTCAGCTTCTTTGTCAACTCCTTGCCTGAAGCCTCAAATTTCTTCATCCAATTTCAAAGAATGATTGAAAAAAAAGTTCTTTCCATTATTTCATTATAGTGGCTTGAAATCGGATGACCGTTCCTTTATGAGCCACTTGGAATGACTATGTGATTCTGTCAGCAAATCTAAGACCATAACACTGGCAGATGTTATCCATTCTCCCTAAATCAAAAATAAAGCACCAAAAACTCATCTCTTGTTTCCTTTTGGTTTTGCGACCTTTTGTTTTCTCCGTTTATATCTGTGGGATTTATTCTTTGAACCAAAAAACTTCACACATCCCTAAAGAGCCAAGCAATATACCTTAAATGGAAGGTGGTGTTATTGAAGAAGAGATTAATCTCGTTTATTATTATAGTCAAACCCTTGTTGCAAGTTACACGAACATTTGACTTATTGTCACACGCATTGTCTTTGGCTCATATTTTGGCAAGACCACAAAATTAAAGATTTTTCTTTTTCTAAATAAAATAATGGAAATAAATTTATCATTTAGGTAAATAAATTTATAGTTTTATTTCTATTTTATTTTTCTCCTAGTAATATTTTTTCCTTTCCAATAATAATAGTGGTGGTATGGAATTACTATTTAATAATGTAAAGAAAACATTAATAAATTTACCGAAATCAATCAACCCTCCTAATCCAACAAACATGAAAGATCTTGTAAAAAAATTTTATTTACTTTTTGTTTTATGAAATTGTAATAATTACTATATATTAAAATATTTATCACTGTTTTTTTTTTAAAGATATCTTGGATAAAAGATAATTTATTGAAAGAAAGACCTGAATTATTTGTTGATGGTGATACAGTGTAAATATAATTAAATATGAATTATTATAAATTCACATTATATAAATATTTAATATGATTTTTTTTAATTTTAAAAAAAAAGACGTCCTGGAATATTAGTCTTGATAAATGAAACTGATTGGGAATTGGAAGGTGAATTAAATTATGAATTAAATGATAATGATAATATAGTTTTTATTTCTACTTTACACGGTGGATAAATTAACAGTTAGTTTATTGATTAATAAGAATACTAATATTAAAATAAAAATTTTTGATAAATACATTTATTAAATTTTTGCAATGTTATTATTATTATGAATAATTGTTGCTTTTTCAATCACTATTATATATATATATATATATAAAGTATGTAAACATAATTGAAACAAATCTAAGAAAAGAGGTAACCCAAATCGGATACTAATACTAGTTTAAAAATCCTTACGTTTGTTTATCAGTATCGCCAGTAACGACGTTTTTATTATCATCTTCATCCTTTTTAACATTGCTAGTGCTATTCCTAGGTGTATTGCCATCAGTATAACTTTCATCGTCAACATCTCCAATATCAAAAATAGTGGATTCATCATTAGCCAATCTATCCGTTTCACTATTTTCTCCATCACCACCACCTGCATTACGATACTTGACATTATCATAACCTATGTTGTCCATTGTACGTAAATTATTGATTTCCAAATCGTAATCTTCATCGTATTGTGTCAATTCGTCACTCATCGCAAATGTAATCAAAAAAAAATATATATATATACGTTAAGGATTAACAAACAATAAATCAATAATTTTATCAAAAGATCCAAGATCAAAACAAAAGGATATCTTTTATTATTTTTTGTTGGTCTCCAAATGATTAAGATGACAACGAAAACAACCAAATATAAAATATTTAACCATCCATCCAATAAAAACCATCTCCATCTCCAATATCTCGGTATCCATTCAGGATCTTCTCGATGCATATAATTAAACATGTTAATGAAAAAGAATACACCTAATATTGTCACAGAAAATACTAATAGTCTATATAATCTTTTGTACATTAGACTTTTGACGGTTTGTTTACGAATTTCCAACGTTTGTAAAGTGTTGTTTATGGATTGCAAAGTCCAGATATAGAATGATGTCATTGTTAAAGCCAATGGAAATATTACTAAAAGAACTAAAGGATTCCCAGTATCAGGATTTAATGATAATGTGCCGCCAGCATATATGACCCCAAATACAAAATGAGCAGCAGCTAATCCTCTACATTTATTCATTGTGCTTCCAAGTGTGGGTCTAATTATATCGTGCGTAATATTGATTAATTTTCGTGATTAGTCAATTAATTTAACTGACAAATAAAAGCATAAACAATTATATGAATAAATAAGTCAATCCTTTTTTTTCTTACTTTACAACTCCATAACCCATACAAACAATTAAAAGCATAAAGAAAGAAATTGAATTTCTTCCCGCATTTAAAACAGCAACTAAACACAAAAGAATTGCAGCTAAACAACAATAAATGGAAATATATGAAATAAATTGTGATAAATAATTAAGCATTTAATAAAATATAATAAATGTATGAATAAATTATCGATTATCTCACATGAATAGCCGTTTTTGTTATAATTTTCCCAATAACCCCAATTAAATGCCATTTCAATCATGAGAAAGAAAATAACTCCGGATATATAATTCTATCATTAATCATTAATCAAATTATTATTACTATTGTCTGTTTTAACTGATCAGTTTAGTTATTATTATTTAATAATACCTGAACAGGCAAAATATCTCTCCAATGCAATATACTAAGTGTCATCCATAATAAACCAATCACTAAATAAGTTAATGATAGAGATCCATAAAACTAACAATAATATTTCAATATTTTAATTAATTGTCATTGTAAATAAATAAATGAATGAATGTATGGACATATGAATGAATGGGTGGATGGATGAATGGGTGGATGGATGGATGGAATTAAATAAATGAAAGTGAAATTCCTCTTACTGGTAATTTTGGATAATCGGATGCAGGCAATTCACCATATGGGTTATGCCATTCAACGGTAACAGTAAATTCACCAAGCTGGGTTGGTGGTACAGGTAACGCAGCTGCACAATAATAGCCTGATTTTTTTACTTCATATTTAATAGGGCTTGATGAATCTTCTCCTGCAGGATCGAATGTCTGTCGAATGATTTCATAATTTGTTTGATTACTATTAACTATGATTCGCCCAAGATCTTCACTACTACAATATTTTTTCTCGATTGCTGTTCCGTCACAAATATAAGTTCTCTATAAATAAAAAATAATAACAATTAGAAATAAATACTGATCGATTAAAAGACCATTATTTTATAACTTACGCTATCATCTCCTGGTGAAATAGCACCTATTTTATCTCTATCTGACCATTCATAAATAATTGTGGCAGCATCTTGAAGCGAATCAACATTATATTTTACTGTTGGTAATAGTGACATGATATTAATAATATTATTAATAAATAAATACAATTCTCTTTACTTTTGTATATAACCTTTAAACAGTTAATTTAAATTTTACATAAAATAAGAGGAGCAACTCCATTGGGTATTGATTCTTTATCAAACATCCCAGAACATCTAATTCTATAATTCCCATCGTTATACTATTTAAAAAGACCAAAACATTTATTTATATTTGTTTTAAAAAAGGAACTAAAAAACATATGAAAATAGTGATACCAAATATTCTTCATTTGCTTCAGCGTACTTTGTTAAAGATGATGAAACTATAATAAAACAAGCAAGGAAAGTCCATAATGACTTTTTCCAAGCCATAATCTTAAAAAAAAATTTTTAAATTATATAGTAATATCGTTTTTTTTATTGATTGAAAAAAAGAAATGCCCTAATGCTTTTTATTATGGTTTTGGATTTTAAGGTTTCAAAGGAAAGAAATTATTAATAAAATTATTCTGATTAAAAAAGTGTGGAATATTACTTTTTAATTAAACAAATATGCGTGCCGATTCTAAAAAAGCACAGTAAATCAAATGTACAACAACAAATAAACACTAAAAATGTACAAATGTAAATGGTTTAC
>CAUDNR010003635.1:46603-68691 GCA_958430865.1 Entrophospora sp. SA101
AAAAACGTTTTCCTGGATTACTTGAATCATTTAAACTTTTTAATACTACACCTTGCCCTCCTCCTAAATAACTAAATCCCTTTTTACTTTCATCATAATCAATTATTCTTCCTCTTGTCCATGTAGCAGTATAAATTGAACTAAATCCACCTTCTGTCAATTTTGTTACTTTTTTAAATTGCTCAAAAGGTATCCATTCTAAAATATAAGTTGGCAGAGATGATTTTATTTGACATTGTTGAATAAAGTTATCAATTACATCATTTCCAGATGTCCATGTGGTGAAGAGACTCTGTAGTTGTAAATTAATGCAACTTTCACAAAATACATCAGAGTATCTTGACAATTTACACTTGTTACATTCTTTTGGCTTTCCCTTTTTATTCAAAGTTCAATAAAAGTAAAAAATCAAAATTTCAATTAGGAATAAAAGACCATTACACATTTGGTAAATATAATTTATAAAATTTTACCAAAAAAATTTACTATTTACAAAAAAAAATATAATTATTCAATTATTAATATATTATAAAATTTTACCAAAAAAATTTACTATTTACAAAAAAATATTATTATAAATTAATTTTCTATGAATGTTAGTAAAAAAATACATATTTAATTATAATTTCAATCATCACCATAAAATAACATCATAAATATCAACAACAAATAAAGAATAATCATTGGTATATTCTTGACTTTTATCTTCTTTGGTACGCTTCTCTTTACTTTTTTTCTTTTTCTTCCATCATCATAGAATGATTCATCGTCCTCGACGCCATCACCAATATCAATGTCAAGATTATTATAATAGTATTCATTCATCAACCAAAATTAATTATTAATATAGTTATAATGATTTATATACAATGATTGATTGGTATTTACGCTTATCATCACTGCTAATAGCATTAAGTTTTCGTTTGCCCTTTCTTATTGTTGATTGTTCATGTGTCTCCTTGATAACGAATCCATTATTGTCATCTTATCTAAATAATCAGAGTTGCTATCCCAAAAATTATTAAAATATATATGTACATATATTAATATACACATAATAATAATAATAATATAATGAATTATATTTACGTTCATCATCAGTACTTACTGTGCTAATTTTCCTTCCAACTCTTCCTGTTGGCGTTTTTTTGCATGACTGCTTAATAATAAAGACATCAACAAGAAAATCATTATCATCATCCGCCCACAACTATCGCTTTAACATAATCTGGCTCTTCTTCATCTGATAAAACCAAACATTAATTATTAGTGCTATTATTATAACTATTTTCAATTATTGCTTACATAAAAATTTAGTATACATAAATTAATATATGCACTTACTACTTGAATACTTCTTTCTTTTTTCCTTTTCCTTTTTCGTTTTTTACACTTTTAATATTTGATAATGATGGTGATGATGGCGACACTTCCGGACATCTATCTAGCTGTTATTTTTTTAGAGATCTCATGTTTGCCAGTTTCTATATCTTTTAAGTTTTGTAGGATCTGATCCTCCAATAATTTCTTTTTCGCTTTAAATAATCTGCATCATCTTCACCTATACTTCCTTCTCGCTCACATCAAGAAATTCAATATCAGTAGAAGACAGGTCCAATCGATATTTATGTCCGATCTAATAAATAAATAAATGACAAATATTAATATTTAATCTTTAAAGAAAAAGATTAGAATAAGAAAGATTAATCACATCGATGATAATATTTTTGATCCACTTTGAACTTTCTTTTTCTTATCTCATCCAAAACGTCAGTCTTTCCTGTCTATCAAATCTAAATATAAGTTTCTCCTCTTCAATCAAATCAGTCATAGGTTCAAATGACTCTCCCCCTAGCGTGAACAGATTAATATGATTTTTGTTTAATATGTTGATGGTATCTGACGAAAATAAGGACCCCTTCTTGATTTGATATTTCTTGTGTATACTTTTTATTTTCACGCTTCTCCTTTCGTTTTGTTTTTGTATTTCCTTTTCTTTGGATTTGGCTTGTCGTCTATTTTGTTGTAATTTATGTTATTTGTCTCTGATATTTTATAAACTCCTCCCGATCTGTCTAGATTTATTTTTAATTAATATTAGTTATCATAATTATTGTAATAATTAAATTTTAGGTTAAATGATATATCATTCATTACCTTCTTCTTCGTTAAATAAATGTTCTAATAATCATAATAATATTATAAATAACATTTTCCCCCCAAAATAATAAATAAATCTACTTTACCTGTTTTATAAAAACTGCAGGTTCCAGTAAAACTATTTAGATATTATTATGTATTTTAAAAAAAAAAAAAACAAAAATTAATATTATAATAATTTTATTAGAATATTTCAATATTATTAATTAACGAAAAGATTTACCGTTTAATTTAAATAGGTAATAAATAAATGATCAAAATCATCCATCATTAATAATAATTAATATTGGTTGAATTATTTCTTGTAAAAAAGGTTGTTTACCAAAGGAAAAAAAACATGAATATTAAGGAGATTGTGTTGATGAAGAAGATTTTGAAGAAGATAAAATAGGTATATTGTGAAATATAAATAATTAGAAATGATCTTTTTGAATTTCCTATAAAATTTGATATTGATAATATATATGAAATTTGAACAATAAATTAAATTTAGATAACTATTCAAATATGATGACTGAAAATAATAAGGAACGATATGATTAAATAATGAATAGTAAATTTACGAAAATGTCAAATCAAACATTAAATCAAGGAATAAAGGAACACTAAAAATAAAAACAAAGATATTTTTACCTCCTAACATAAATTTTAATATCGATGTTTAGGTGTTTATTCAAACCGTTTACTCATCCATATCTTGTTATAATAAATATCATACAAAAATAAATTATATATTATTAAAAAAATTTACCAAAAAAAAATATACTAACCAACGTCTTTATCATCATATAGTCCTTGTAGTGCGAGCATAAAGAACGTTTTAAAAAGGGTAAACAAAAAAACTTTGAATATATTGCAAGATAACCACACCCTTTTGGGTCAATTACCTGCAAAATTCAATACTTTGGACTTATACCTAAAGGTAAAGACCAAAATAGCCTAATCCACAATATGACCAAACTTTGCTGAGTGGCATAGTGGCATAGCAATTCTTCTGAGCACCACAGAAAAAAGAATTCTTTATACCTTTTGCATATTATATATTATTGCTTTTACAAGTACATTCAATTATTTATTTATTTAATATATAAATGCGACGCTTGAATCTTATTATTGTATTATAGAATGAAAAAAAAAAGAGCCAAGTGTAACACAATGTTTCAGGATCGTGGCAGAAAAAATTTTATAAGAACATCATGATAGAATAGGATTATCAAAAATAAAAAATCACTCGAAAAAAAAAAAGTGTCCTGAGGACGAATAAAGGATTACTACCATTCATTGTATATTGAAATCGTGCAAGAATAATAATTATCATAAGTTTTAATTATTATTATGAAACTACTTTGATGTTTTTTTTCCGTATATTCCTTCAAACTAAAAATGCCTCAAATTAAAACTATTGTTAATATTTTATAAAATAAAAGTCAGACCGCGTTTGGATTCTGAGTTTGAACACACACAGTCGGGTCAATATTGGTGGGTGGTATGTAGAGCAATTTTTACATACATACGAGTTGTACCAACTTGATATTTTTTCGAATTTTGACATTGAAGTTAACTACGCGTAATAGTAATGCGTAATAATATTTTTAGTGCCCGACACACATAGGCTGGTGAATATTGGTACGTAGAATAGTAGATGGACAGGTTTAGGTGCAAGTGTTTGTATATTTTAATTTGAAGTTTTAAAATAGTAAAAAAATGCTGAAATTCTTTTATTTTTCAATTTTTCAAGATCTATATTTAATTCTTTATCAATCCTGTTAGAGAAATTAAATAAACTATTTATAAAAAAACTCTATATACATCAATTAAAAAAATCAAAATTAAAAAAAAAATAAAAGAATGAAAAAATTCTCGTATATTGATCGAATTGTTGGTGTGATTGTTGTTGTTGTGATTGCCGTAAAGACCGAATTTCTTGTTGTTGTAAGTTAAGTTGCTCTCGAATTGGTGGTTGTCGTTGTCTAACTATGGTTCATTTTTCCTTAAAGAATTGAATTGTGATCAATAATCTTTTCTTTAACTTCCTTAATATTGTCCAGGATATATTTTAATAATTGTCATGACCCTTTAATTAAAGCTACTTTTGACTAGCTGGAATTTGTTTTGTTAATAAAAAAATTTTGGTTGCAAGAGTGGTTGTAGGAATGGGAGTAGGGATGGGAGTAGGGGTTGGAATAAGCGGGACAAGTTGTGGTGGTTCAGGAGACGGAGTAAGTTGTTGTAATTGTTGTTGCATTAAAAATGCAAATGTATTATTATTGTTGTTATTATTGATATTATTGTTGTTGTTGTTGTTGCTCATTTTATTTATATATATATAAATTTTTAATTTTTTTAATTTTGATAAAATGTTAGTATAGCTCAAGTCAAAATTTTTTCTTTGATATTCTAAAATTTTCCAGGTTTTGCTTATAGTGGTCAGGTTTAGATGACTTGAGCTGTGTTAGATTAAAAAATTTACAAGTTTTAAATATTAAATTAAAATAAAACTCTTTAAAAAGAATCCTGAAAATTACAAGAAAACTGTTATAAGGATCGAATTTTATTACTAAACTAAAATCCACTAATTCCTTTTTTTGCTTTGTAACTGTATGCGAGATGAAAAAAAACTTGTAAAACATATTTTTGCCATGTTATAAGTTGCCATATCAACAGACAGACACGGCAAAAGACTAATTCGCAATCAGACTTGTAATAATTAATTAAGGATTCCTTGTTTTTTTTCTTTGTAACTGTATGCAAGATAAAAAAAAACTTGTAAAAAACATTCTTTTTGCCATAATTGATAAAAATCAACAGGCAGATATGGTAGATGACTCGTTTTTAAATAATTTGTTTAACAGAATAAATTACTTTTTTATGTCGAATGAGATTTTTCCATTAACAAATAAAGATAATTTATATTGTAATGTTTATTTAAACATTTTTCATATCTAATTCAAATAACGCGTGTGACAAAAATTTGTTACAGTTGGTTAAATTTCAATCATTGGGGTATTTTAATACTAACTGATACATCAAATGATATTAATATTTATATCATTATAATGATCCTTGATGGTTGTGTGTAGCAACGATTTTTTCCAACGATTTTTATTGCATTTTTATATAATTAATAATTAATTAATATGTTTACCTCTACAACATCCATACTAATATGAACAAATTATTAATTATCATAATTACAAAGCAATTATCTAATATTACCCTCTTCTCCAATATTTGTGAATGTTAATTATATAAGATAATTAACATTCATGATTCCTATCCAAAAAAAAAAAGTGCAGTATGTATATATAAAGTTGCTAAAAAACTATCCAAAAGTGCAATACATATATAAGAATTTTCCTTTTGCACATGCAGAAGCAAATGCTCCTGCGGAGAGCAAAAATTCTTTGAGAGCTTCGCCTTCTGCAGGATTCTCAAGACCATGCATTTTCCGCAAAGATACTTTAAAAAAATGATTTATTATTATCATCTCTTAGTAATTTGTTACACTCTTATATTATCTAATCAAATAAATCATATAATTATGTATATGTCATTATTTACATTGTTCCGCATCCAACTATTATTTCTTTATTCTTCTTTCCAAATTAGAAAATAATTATCTAAAACTAAACTAAATTTAGTGACGATCGTAGTAACTCGAATTCTTCACGAACATAGTGATAGTAAGGTATATACATGTTCTAAAAAAGAATAGAACACTACAACGAATAATTTTTTGGAGAAAATCTCTTCATTACATTAAAACTAGAAACCTATTTTACCAATTAATGAGTCTATTTTTTTAAAAGGTAGTACAGAAAATGACTTCTATACTTTTAAATATGCTAAAAATTTAAGAGGTCTTTAGACCGAACCAACTATATAACAAAAATTAAAAAATGTGAATTACTATTATTATTATCACCAGAAAATGTACGAATAATATTGCGAGCAAAAAAAAAAAAAAAGAATTATGAATTAACGTTATTCTCGAACCTCCTCCTCCCCCATTTTCTCCATTACACTTATTTTATATTACAAATTATTATCATCGTTATCACCAGAACTTGTACCTAAAATTTATAATAAAACGTATGAGAATGCTTTTTTTAATTCTATTAATTCTGAAAAAGAAAGTAGAAAAGTTCATTTTTTTTCATTAGTCTAAAAAAATTAATAATAGTCAAAATCCAATTCCGAAAAGAACAAAAAATAGAACATTCGTGGAAATTTTTAGGTGATGTTGTGTAACGCATATCCATTCATAAAAGGATTTTAGCTATTACTGTGCTTACTATGCTGGTTTGTCAGAAACCGGTTCTGTATGGCTAAAATAGTTAGGTAAAACTATTTTTGGTATTATAAAAAAGCCCACCACGGAAAATTTCTTTCAATTAATTCTTTCCGTCTTTGCAATTAATCAATTGTCTTTGACAAACAACATGTTACATCATGTCACACAACTTCATGAACCATTATCAGCACCAGTACTCACCACAGCAACAACAGCAACAACAAATAAGCAACAATATGATCAAGAATCACAATCGATGCAATCTATAAATACATCATCATCATCACAAAATCAAAAAAATGAAAAGAATCTACAAATGCATTTGTTTGAAGAAGAAACACCACTAAAACAATATAAACATCGTCTCCAAAAAATAGTAGAAGAGGACAAGGCCTTACCACCAACATCAGCAATGCCATTATCTTCACGTCATCGAAAAAAAAATTTCTTTTCAAGTCTTTTGGATCAAGATGGTGATCCTTCAACTGCATTTTGGTTTGGAATGTTTTTATTTATCTTGATTACATTTATTCTCACTGGTAAACCCTTTATTTTTGGAAGAAAACATATTATTTTGTTATTATTATTATTATATGAATTAATTTTTTAAGTTCAAAACTTTAGGTATCTCGATTATTTTTTTTGTGAATCGACCTGAAAATGTTGTTGGCAATTATTATATCAAACAATATTGTCCACCTTCAGCAAGTTTGCCGTGTCCAATTGGTCAAGTAAATATCCAACCTTTCCTTTATTTTTTTGTGGAGGAATTTAATTATATATCTGATAATCTGTTTTTTTTTTTTAAAGAAGTTATGTATCAACTATGTTGGATTTTGTCTAAGATATGTTTGTGTATCAAATAGTTTTGTAAGTAATTAAAATATATTATTTTTGTTTTTTGAAATAAAATAAACATCACTAATTATTATTATTATTATTATTATTATTATTATTTGATTTTAGCGTCAAAATACTTGTTAGATCACCTAAAATATTATATTCTTTTAAATAAATAACTTTAAATTTTTTTTTAAATTCCTTTTGTGCAATTATAAGCTATTCATTCACCTCATCAATCATTTCCTTATTTTTATCCCCTACATCATAAGTAATTTCAAATACTCTTTTCACTAATTGTAATATTTCAACAGTTTGTTTTATCTTCTCATTGTTTTTGATTGAATCATTCCAAGCGCACTTGCCCAATGTAAATAAATAATAAATGCAATCCAACTACTGGGTGAAATCTTGGATAAATCAAAGATAAATGGCCAACACGAATCTTCCTATTATTGATGTTTTATCCCATTCAAGTGAATCAATAAATTCAAAAAAAATGTTTGAAACTGAAAGTGCTAATTTTGAGTATGGATTATGAGTCGGAAAATCTGGTGATGGTAAATTAGTCAAGAATTCATCAAGAGATTTCATGTATTCATCTTTAGATGTATCATTTCTAATATGTGGTAAAATCAATGATAATACTGATGAAATTATTGAATTAAAAGCCACTTCTGATGATGATGACGATGATGAATCCAGATTGATATTCTTTGCAAGTTGTAACATTAACCAGTTTTTTAAAATTTCCCTATTGTCATCAGTTCCTCAATTATTTATTCAACTTCCATTATTAAATCAATTTTTGTCTACACTTTTCTCCTATATTTATTTATTTCATCATCATCATCATCAGGTTCAAGTGAACATCTTAGACATTTACATCTAAAAAAGTGTTTTTCTCTCAAAATTCTTTGTCTGGATTTATTATCTATTTGCAATATCGTTATATGGTATGGTGATTTCTTCCCTTCACTGATACCCTCTATAGTCCTGATTAGTTGTACTTCGCCATCATACATAACAATTGAATTTGGCTGACAAAAATGATTAATTAATGCTCCAATAGGATATCTATGCTATTATTATTTTAGAGAAAAAAGGAAATAAGTAGATCATGATGAAGGAAATAATATATATAAATAAATTTGAGTGGAATTAAATTTATAAAACAGATCCATCACCAAAGGTAAATATTTGATAATCATGAATAGAAAAATTATTGCAATAAAATTTGCACAAAAAATTGATTAAACCATCTTCTGAATAAATTGGTGGTTAACCTCAATTCAGTAAAGACTTTAGATGCAGTATTTCAATAATTTTCAAATTTAGTTTGAGGTTGTTCATCACGATGTTCAAAAAATGTCTCACAAAATATGTTGTTTATCAGTGTTCCATCATCTATTGATTTGAATTATCAATGAAACTCTTCTCGACATTTTTTTTCCCCATCTTTTCGTCATCATCATCATCAATGTTTGTTTCTTGTTTAATGAAACATTTCACCTCTTGAAATAATATCTTCTTTTTAAAAATGTCAACCATCACCATATTTCCCTACGAACAAAAATAACAATGGAGAAGATGACAATGCTAAATTATTAGTATTGAATCAGATTTATTATCCTGTAACAGAACATGGACGAATCAATTCAATTAATCTCAAGACAATAACTAATTTTCAATTCAAAGTCTACGATTTATGTTCACAGGTATTTTCAACTATGCGTCATTTTCCAATTAATTTACTTTTTTAATTTTGTTTATTAAGTACGTAGAACGACCTTTACATAATACATGTAACAAAAGTTTAAAATATGTGAATTATTATGAACGAATAAATATTGTGAGAAAATTGTTTGTTACACACCCCGCAAAGAAAAAAGAGTTATTAGCATTATTCTCAAAAAACCCCCTTTCTACACTATTCATTTTATATAATGTCATTTTACAAATTATTATCACTGTTAACACTAGGAAGACGGGAACTTGTATTTAAAATTTATGATGAAATGTATGATAATGCTTATGTTAATTCTGATAGAGAAAATGAAAAAGAATATTTTTTTTCATTAGTCCAAAAAAACAAGGAGCTTTCTGAAATTGAAAAAGAATTTTGTAAAGAAGAGTTTATTTATGAGTTTGAATTATATAATGCAAAAAATAAAGAGGGAAAACCAAAAGAATGCAACAAGTGTAAATTGACAAAATACTCTGATAAATTCTGTGAAGGTTGTAATAGTTTACAATTACAGAGTCTCTTCACCACTTGGACATCTGGAAATGATGTAATTGATAACTTCATTCAACAATGTCAAATGAAATCATCTCTGCCAGACAATATTTTAGAATGGATACCTTTTGAGCAATTTGAAGATATAACAAAATTAACTGAAGGTGGATTTAGTTCAATTTATACATCTACATGGACAAGAGGAAGAATAATTGATTATGATGAAAGTAAAAAGGAATTTAGTTATTTAGGAGGAGGGCAAGGTGTAGTATTAAAAAGTTTAAATGATTCAAGTAATCCAGGAAAACGTTTTTTTGATGAGGTTGGTAGTTGTCATTTAAAACAAAATAAACAATACTACATTATATAATACTAATTGATTTTATATTTATTTCAGGCAGTGAATTATTGTAAAATTAAATCAGGGTTGATTGTTAATTGCTATGGTATAACTAAATTCCCAGACAATGGAAATTATGCAATAGTTTTAAATTATTTGAAAGAAGGAAATTTAAGGGATTATTTACAAAAAAATCATCATAATTTAACATTAAAAGACAGAATTACAATCTTTAATGATTTATGTGATGCATTATATCATATACATCAAAAAGATTTGATACATTGTGATTTACATAGTGGTAATATATTAATAAGTGGAGGTAGTTGTTATATTACAGATTTAGGATTATGTGGGCCAGTTGATGAAAAATCATCAAATAAAGTCTATGGAATTGTATCATATATTGCACCTGAGCTATTTAGAGGTGAAAAGAACACAAAAGAATCTGATATCTATAGTGTTGGGATGTTAATGTGGGAAATATTTGCAGGTCACCCACCATTTGATGATAGAGCTCACAATCATCACTTGATGTTTAATATATGTGCAGGTTTACAACCACCAATATTACCAGAAATGCCTGACGACTATGTGCAAATGATGCAGAGGTGTTGGGATGTGGATCCATCAAAAAGACTGACTATTAGAGAACTTTGGAAATTTTCTATTAAGAAATTAGAAGAAGTACATAATAATAATAGTAATAGTAGAAATACTATTATTATTAGTAGTAGTAGTGTTTTGCAACAAGTACACAAATCACATCCAGACGCATACCATAAAAGTAGAATCTTAGATGGAGAGATTGCCAAATATAAAAGGTTAAAAAGTTATACAAGTAATGAAAATAATCTTGGTTTTAATTCATTTCTCTTAAATGATGATTTTAACAAAGGTGAATAAAAATAAATTATTAATTAATTAATCAGAACTAACTATTGATTACTAATGGTATTTTTTAATAAACATTAGATTCTAGTAATAATAGTAAAAGAAGAAAGGTTGATGAATGACCAATTTAATCTCCATTATAAATTTATTTGTTACAACTATTTATCTTTTTATTTTATCCTTATTTGTTTCTTAAAGCTAAATTATAATAATATTTTAATAAAGTTTTCTGATTCTTGTTAAATAGTGATATTGCCAATTGCGGTTTACCCTTGTCAGTTAATTGCAAGAAACTTGCAATAAATTGATGCTTGTCAATTAATTAGTTTACAATGCATCTCACTTACTGCCTCAGAAAGCTTCATTGAATCTTTAAACACATTTAATGGTATCAGGTAAATAAAATGGCTCTTTTACAAAGCTCAAAGGCTTTTATAAAGTTCCTTTTATTCACTTGTGATCAATTTATTTCAGTACCCTTGTTTATATTTATTGGTAAAGCTCCGAACTTAGGCTAAAAACTATTTGGCAGTTCCTGATATTCTAATTTTTGCACTCTGCTTATTTAGAACCAAACCCACTAATTTTCTAATCTAATAACAACCAGTGAACGAGTTTTTTCTGGAGGCACAAACTTGATTACTCAAAGGCGTTGTATTTTAGAACTTGAAACATAAAGAGTTTAAAAGTATGCGGAGATGATGAATTTTATATATGAATTGAAAAAATAGAACGTCCTTAGGATTTCTATTCGAAACGAACAAAACAAATGAAACGAACAAAACAAATGAAGCGAACAAAACGAATAAAATGAATAAAACAAATAATTCGAATAAAATGACAAAACAAACAAATGAATAAATAAAATGAATAAAACGAGTAATTCGAATAACGAATAAAGCGAATAAAGCGAATAGAATGAATAATTCGAATAGAACAAATAAAGCAAAAATAAACAAATAATTCAAATAAGAATTTGTATTACGAATATGAACTCTAAACATACAAATTTTTGTGGTGAATCTATTAATATGTACCGATCCGACCTATAACTGACCAGCTGTATCTAAACATAGCATTATGTATAAAATTCAATAATCTCCATGGTATAAAATTATAGATTATGTATTAGTATGTATTTAGAACAGGATCCTTCCAGCATCTCTACTTCGTAACACATCCGCTAAACTAAGCTACAAGTTATTATAATTTTTTTGAAGTTATTATGTATAACTGAAAAACCGAACCATTTTGGAGCTTTATTTATTGGTCATTGCAATAATTACCAATATTTCCGATTAATCTTTGAACCAAACAACCAAACATTAGTTGTGACCTTTGCATACCCACTAAAGTAAATAAAGTGTGGCCTTTGCAAAAGCTTCACAATTGTTTCCATTTTACCAATGTGTTGTACTGTTGCTTTCACAAAAATTGCTTTAAACAAAGAAAATAAAAATAACACATTCTTTTTTATTAACAATTTTTAAGGATTAATTTATTTAAAATAATAATTCTATTACAGGTTTATTTCATTATAATGTTAATTGTATGTTTATTTTCCTCTGCTCTTTCAAGAAATGACCTGGAGTTGTTTCAAACTATTAAATTTCTACAATATTTATTGTTTCAACATCAATATTAAACATTAATGCCTAATGTTAAATACTTGATGTTAAATATTAAATATAACATTCCTATATGGCACTTTTTTTAAAAAAACAAAGAAACCAATGTAGAATCATGAAGCATATTACCACTGTTCAATTTGTATAT
Source organism: Entrophospora sp. SA101 (assembly GCA_958430865.1). Lineage (NCBI taxonomy): Eukaryota > Fungi > Glomeromycota > Glomeromycetes > Entrophosporales > Entrophosporaceae > Entrophospora > Entrophospora sp. SA101. The sequence continues at coordinate 59,147 of CAUDNR010003635.1, forward strand.
TTTTATTCATGGTCTTTTAAAAAGATTTTATGGTTATTTGGAAACTATTACTATTATTCTTTAATTATTACTATATCTATTACTAATATTTCATTATTGAATTTCATAAAATGTAAAGACTAAACATGTATGAATTGTCTTTAGTGTCTGAGTTTGAAACAGATGTAGACATGTCAAATATTAATATGTAGAGTTGTGTTAAATTAATTTTTGTTTTGATTTTTGACTTTGAAGTTAACTACATGTAATAAAATATGATTGAGTGCCTGAGTTTGAAACACAGGCTGATATGTAGAACGACCTTTACATAGTACATAAGACAGGTTTAGGTGCAGGTGTTGTATGTGAAATTGAAATATTATGGAGTGGGGTGAAATTCTGATTGGCTAATTTGAATTTCACACATGTAAATTTGAATTTCACATAATTTCATTTTCATGTACATGGATTTTAATTTCGAAGTTTTAAAATTGGTGAAAATAGTAAACAAAAAATCCTGAAGTTCTTTTATTGTTGAATCAATCACTAGTGTTTGGTGATGATGCAATTTTTATTCATAAACTATTTAACTGCCAAAAAAAACCCTGTTATTATTATAACAAATAGGAAATGTACAAATAATATTGCGAGAAAATTGTTTGTTACACACTCTGCAAAGAAAAAAAAAATTATAAATTAACATTTATTCTCAAAAAACTACTCATTAATTTTATAATAATGTCACATGTTAAACTATTATCGTTTTTACCACCAGAAAGAAAAGAATTTGTATTAAAAATTAATTCTGAAATACGTAATGATGAACTAGTTAGTTCTGATAGAGAAAATAGAAAAGAATATTTTTTTTCATTAGTCCAAAAAAACAAGGAGCTTTCTGAAATTGAAAAAGAATACTGTAAAGAAAAGTTTATTTATGAGTTTGAATTATTTACTGCAAAAAATAAAAAGGGAAAGCCAAAAGAATGTAACAAGTGTAAATTGTCAAGATACTCTGATGTATTTTGTGAAAGTTGCATTAATTTACAACTACAGAGTCTCTTCACCACATGGACATCTGGAAATGATGTAATTGATAACTTTATTCAACAATGTCAAATAAAATCATCTCTGCCAACTTATATTTTAGAATGGATACCTTTTGAGCAATTTAAAAAAGTAACAAAATTGACAGAAGGTGGATTTAGTTCAATTTATACTGCTACATGGACAAGAGGACAAATAATTGATTATGATGAAAGTAAAAAGGAATTTAGTTATTTAGGAGGAGGGCAATTAGTAGTATTAAAAAGTTTAAATGATTCAAGTAATCTAGGAAAAGGCTTTTTTGATGAGGTTGGTAATTGTCATTTATAAACAATGTTCTATTATATATTACTAATTGATTTTATATTTAATTACGGGCAGTAAATTATTTTGAAATTAAATCACATATGATTGTTCCTTGCTATGGTATAACTAAATTCCCAGATAATGGAAACTATGCAATATTTTTAACTTATGCAAATGAAAATTTAAGGGATTACTTGAAAAAAAATTATTCAAATTTAACATTAAAAGACAGAATTGTAATCTTTTATTATTTATGTATTGCATTATATGCTATACATGGAAAAGATTTAGTCCATTGTGATTTACATAGTGGTAATATACTTGTGGAAGGAGGTGGTTGTTATATTACAGATTTAGGATTGTGTGGGCCAGTTGATGAAAAGTCATCAAATAAAGTCTATGGAATTGTATCATATACTGCACCCGAACTACTTAGAGCAAAAGAACACAAAAGAAACAGATATCTATAGTGTTGGATGTTAATGTGGAAATATTTGCAGGACATCCACCATTTGATGATAGGGGTCACAATCATCGTTTGATTTTTGATATATGTGAAGTTTACGACCACCAATATTATCTGAAATGTCTGATGATTATGCGCAAATGATGCAGAGATGTTGGGATGTGGATCCATCAAAAAGGCCAACTGGTAATGACCTGTTTGATTTTGTTTATAATAAACGTAATAAAATTATTAAAAAATGATAATAATAATAGTAATACTACTACTATTAGCGGTGGTAGTAGTGCTTCGCAACAAGCACACAAATCACACCCAGATGCATATCATAAAAGTAGAATATTAGATGAAGAGATTGCTAAATCTAAAGGTTTAAAATTTTATACAAGTAATGATAGCTCGTTAAATAATCTTGATTTCAACTCTTTTCTCTAAAATGTCAACAAAGGTGAATAAAATTTTCATTATTAATTGGAAATTATCATCCATCAACTATTTTTTGATTCTTGTTATAATAAAATAAAGGGCTGTTGTATGTGAAATTGAAATCTATAATTAAAATTTCGGGGTGGGGTGTTTGGAAACATCTGATTAGTACACGTATTAAATAATTATAATACTAATACACATTACACACTTTCTATAACGAACCTTTGGGTTGGGCTAAAAAAGTTCGTTATAGGGGATTTGTTAAAAAAAATTTAATGCTTATGATCATGATCATGATCACGATAAGGATCATGTTAAGGAGGATAAGAAACTGATAATGAAGTGATCAATGATCAAAAGATTTACATATAACGCGATCGATTTTGTGAAATACAAATTATTTAAAAAAAATATCTAATGTTGATTGTTGATTTGAATCAATTTCTATTTTTTTTTTAAAAAATTTTCTTTTAATGGTTTAATTTCATTGTTGCTTAGTTGCAACTTTTCGGATTGTTGGCTAATGTATATGTTTAATTTCTCTATTGCTAATATGGAAACCCTTCAATGACTTCTTCTTGATTTTGCTCATTTGGAGTAATCATTAAAATTATTTCGGGGCCCTTTTCAGTATCACCAATCATGATGTATTTAGATGTAGATATAGGATTAGTGGACATCAATATTAAAAAAATTAACACAAGATAATCTGATATACGATCATCAGTTCGTTATAGACAGATGTAGATGATGATTTTTCTGAAAAAGTTCGTTATACAGTATAGAAAATTTAATTAATAAATTAGAGATTTTTTAAAATAGTAAAAAATCGGGCTTAAATCTCATATAGCGCGAATTGCAAATTCACGCAAATTTCATATTCACGCACAACTTACCCATGAACTAGAGGCACTATGCTACAAACTGTATTCAAAAACGAAAAGATATCTCTCTTTTCATGGACTAGTTATATTACGAGAGTATGTATGTATTTTTATTATTATTTCTTTTTACTTTGTCAATCGATCGCTAAAAAGATTGACATTATGTAGCCATAATAATAATAATAACGTCTGCCAATAAGTTATTATCGCGAAATTTCTAATTAAGGCTTAAGTAAAACCATATATTAAAATTTTCAAACCCAGAAAACAAAATATTCTGATTGGTTTTTTTTTTTCATTAAAAAAAAAAATAAAAAATTAATAATGTGTGCATCTTGCATTTTTAATATATTACGTGAATTAATAATATGTTTTAAAAATAGTTATGACTTATTATTCTGATAATAATAATAGTAATAATGTAATTAATGTTGAAACCAAAAGTGGAGTAAAACATCCTCCAATAAAACGGGATCTACGAACCGAGTTTGTTATTTTTAACTCGAATGATCAACCCTAATACTAACTCAAATAGGACCCCGGATTATTATAATTGAGATAACACCTTAGGCCATTAGAAATTTTTACCCTTTTAAGCATGTAATATTTTCCTCCTTTTAACCATTTTAGCAAAAGCTTTACCCATATAAAACATATGTAACCATTGAAAAAAATTTATCCGATGTATTTTTATCTAAAGTTCTTGATAAACTCAATATAATCAATAAAATAATCTAGTATTAGTAATAGCAGGGTCATTAGAAAATTTACTTAAAACGGAAAAGGACACAAAACCTTCTATATCGATTATAAAATTACAATTTAATCCTTGCCTATTTTTCTATTTTTAAAATTTACTTTATCCATAATTTCATATATAATAATAAATTTCCTGGAACAAATACAGTCAAACCTCGTCACAACGAACCTCGTCACAGCGGATTTCTTGTTACAACGGATTTAAATTTTGTTCCCTTTTTTACTAATTAAAAATATTTGTCACAGCGGATTTTATTAATATTAATATTAATATTAATAAATTCGTGTCACAGTGTTAACGGATTTTGATTGGGAACCTTCTATATTTCTATGACTACTAATCTTACCACAGCGGATTCACGTGACATAGAAATTTATAAAATTATCCGAATTACTAAAATAGGCAACAAAATTTGTTTTAATTTACAGATTTAATTAAATACTAATACGGATTATTTGATCAAGTAACAAAATTTTCCAGATTTATAAAATAATTTATCGAATGCTTGCGAGTAACAATATTTTTTAAGTTTCTAAAATAATTTATCAAATGCTTGCGAGTAACAAATAATTAAATAGATTGTATGTTCAAATATTTGCAAATAACAAAATCCCAAGTTTCCAAATAAATGACTGAAAGTTTTTAGACAATAAAACGAACAGGATTTATTATCCTTCTCCAAAGATCAAAATTTCAAAATGCTATATTTAAAAAATTTTTTTGTCAATCATGATCATCACCATAGCGGATTTCTTGTCACAACGTATTTTTTTGGCTGGTCCCATCAATCCGCTGTGACGAGGTTTGACTGTGTATCCGTTAAACCGAGACTCGCAATGATCATCATCACCATTTTCGTCGAGTTTCAGAGTTTTTTAATTAAAATTTTTCTAAAATTTTCATCAAAACCTAAGCGTGTTTTGTCCAGGTGTGTATGATAAAGATGCTAAAAAATCTGCACATAATATTTTATTATATTGATATAACATATGTTTGATAGAACATCACAGTAAAGTGTTTCACTCACTTGTTAATATTGAATCAAAAAGTATAAATATAACAAACGCCGTTTGCATATTCTTATTATACAAATCAAAACAATAATTCCTTTTGCTTCTTTACACATCAAAAATCTCGGGAGTTCATAAAAACCATAAAATAGATATAACAAAACTCTTATTTGATTTCAAATATAGAGTTTAGAAACTACCAAAAGATTTCTTCAACTTAGTTTTGAAACAAGCACAACTTTTGTCAAAGTAGTCTTGACCAAAACTACATTAATTTACATTTATCGCGCCTCTTCAAATTTCAGCAATGAAACGAATTCTTTCGAACACGCTCTTCGCAGCATTCTTATTTAGCACCTTGATTAATGCAGCTTACGTCAACTCTGGAAGAGGACTACTCTTCAAAAGACAAGGTTCGTGTGTCCTAAATTATCATAAAAAAAAGTCAACAAATAAATTTTTTTCTTTTTTAAAAGCTCCTCTTTTAAATCTTTATTAATCATGCACATTTATTTAGCCCTTAACATCGGAGACTCATGCATAAGGGATACTCAATGTGCTTCTGGTATTTGTTCCGGTACATGCAAAGATTCCGATAATCGTCCTGATGGAGAACGTTGTGAAGTAAATGAAGCATGCGGAAGCCAAAATTGTGATCGTTTCTGTTTTACTCCCAAAGGTACCGTTAAATTAAATTTTTTTCTTTTCAGAAAGCTCCAATTTCAAATCTTTATTAATAATGCACATTTATCAGATAATGGACAATCATGCGGAGGGGATTCTGAATGTGTTTCTAGTATTTGTAGCTCCGGTACATGCAAAGATTCCGATGATCGTCCTGCTGGAGAACGTTGTAAAGTAAAAGAAGCATGCGAAAGCAAAAATTGTGACCGCTTCTGTGTTGGTATCGAAAACAGCAAATGTGGTCTAGATATTGACTGTGGTTCACTTGTTTGCCGCAAGAGTGATAATACATGCCAGAGTCTAAATACACGTGAAGATGGAATAGAATGCGCAAAAGATGCGGCTTGTAAATCTTCAATTTGCGTTGATTTTTCTGAGTGCAGGAGTAGTGATGATCGTGGTGAAGATGCCGAGTGCTTAAACAATAAAGCATGCAAAAGTGGGTTATGCACCCCGAATGGTTGTGCAAAATAGATTGTAATTTCTATGATTACGCATTTTATATGTAACAATTGATTAGATTATTATCAATTTACTTGATTAATCAATAACTAAAACACAATAACCTGAACTCTTTCTTGAATCTCCTTATTGATTATTCATGCATTTTACCTCTTCTTTCTGTAATTTCCGTATTAGTATTAGCATGTTTTATATACGGGAATATTTTTTGTATCTTTTTTTTTAATTGGAAAATAAAACCTAAAAAATACAAACAAATAAATCAAAGATGTAATCCAAAATAAATAACTTTATCCAACAATATCAAAAAGAAATAAACCTTGCCAAAATATATTTTGAATAATGATACCTTTTGAGCAATTTGAAAAGGTAGGTAACAAATTAATTGAAGGTGGATTTAGTTCAATTTATACTGCTTCATGGACAAAAGGAATTATTAATGATTATGATAGGAATTTAGTTATTTTGGAGCACAAGATGTAATATTAAAAAGTTTTAAATGATTCAAGTAATCCAGGAAAAGGCTTTATGAGGTTGATGGTTGTCATTTAAAGCAAAAATAAATAATGCTGTATAATGTTTCATATTGCAATCCCAAAAAGGAAATGTCGCAGTGAGTAACCTTAACACTGTATTATATGATTTTATATTTATTTTCAGACAATCACAAGTAGAGGTTGGAACACCGGTTCTATACAATCGTATTTAAAACCGGGTTTATTCCGCAAAATCCGGTTTTAATAAAGCTGGTTGAACTAGTAAACCATATCTAATATGACATAAAAATTGATTTATAATAAAAATATTCTACTATACCCAAAATAGTCACACCATTTATTAAGTATATAACTTTCAGCAAAAACTTACCAAAATCGGATGCCACATCAAATACAGTATTAGTTATTCGAAACTCAATCGGCGGAACCGGAGTGCGCAGTAGGTTACACGAAAATTTTGATTTTGTCAGTTTTATTATTAAACAAAAACTAACTCCTCTCCACATAATAATAAACAAAAATCTAACAACAAATAAATAAATAATAAATTATGATTATGACAATAAATTGATAATAAATTATGATTATGACAATAAATTGATAATTAATTATTATTATGACAATAAATTAATAATAAATTATTATTATTTTAAAAATTAAAATTATTCCGTTTTATATTCCGCGTAACAAACATTGAAGATTCATTTCGCAGAAACAGATTTTATTGATTTCTGGAAAACCATTTTTGATTCAAATAAGGATTTTTCATTTAATTATAATCTTCTAGTTAAAATAGCAATTATTATTCTCTTTCAAATGCTAATGTTGAAAGAATATTTTCTCAAACAAAATTAAAAAAATAAGGAACAAAATGAATAATTAATACATTAAATAAAAAAAAATTTTTTTTTTGCAAATCGAATTTGGATTCGATCTTATAGAAAATCCCTACTATAAAAGTATAAGATAAGTAAGACACCCTTTTTAGCATAAGATAGTCATATTTCTACCCAATCAAAATAAAGAGAGTGGTGTGGTAACACACGAAATCTTGTTTGTAGAATTCGGAGACTCTCTTCGCTTGCAACTTCTTTTAGATGATCCTTTTAATAATGGTTTATATGGCACATATAATAAACCGGTAAGAGAGACTTTATGTGTATTTCAAGATAGGTCTGAATTTAGACTAGATCAATGGATGTGTCAAGATTTAGAAAGTGAGTTGACAAAAGCTAGAGAAGCAATTGCAAAGTTTTTTAATGCGGTCACAATGGAATAATAATATTTATACAAAATGCTCAATTATAATTGTTTGCCAAAATTGATTTTGGAAAATAATTATGCTATTTGATTTATTTAATTTCGGATATAATTTCAGCAAATATTAATATTAAAATTAATTACGGCTACTATGGAAACCCATTTCGGCATTTCAGAGCAACAAACATTCAGAGAGTGTGTGGTGTTGCCATGTGGATTTGAAACTCACATATGTGAAAATTAAATAATTTTATATCACAACGAACAGAGTAGGGAGACAAGGTTTGCTTGATTGACTAATAAAATGCAATAAAAACAAAAAATACTGGATTGAATCAAATTAATTATTTTATTTTTTCTTTTCTGCCGTCTACAATTCTGTGAGAGGGAGAAATATTGATGAATATTTAATTTCCAAAATTGAAATTTTAAGAATTAACCCCACAAAAGGCTTAGATATTCAATTTCTTATTTTGTCAAATCATTCATTTTAAAAACGTACTCATTTTTCACAACGCAGATTTCCATATTCTCAAACACGCTTTTTCTTCCCGTTGTCACACGAAACCGAAAGTAAGTTTTTTTCAAACCAGCCACGCCTATCTTTAATTTTAGTTAAATTAAATTTATAAAAAGTAATTTTTATAATGAATATAATAAAAAATCATCCTTTTACATTTATACTAATTACTGTAATCAAATTTATTATTGACAAAGACAAAAGAGATTGGCATGATATTAATATATCTTTCACCCTAATTTAAAAATAGGTAGCATTTATTTAAAATGATATCATTCACTCAATTTGACTGAAAATAATAAGTTAATAAAATATCACTTCCTGCATTCTTTATACTGCACATAAATTCTATTTTAAAAAAAAATAACGTGAAAATTAAAAGTTTTTTTCCTTTAAAAAACATACAGTTTTCAACCAATAGAAAGCCAAACCAGTTTCGATTAAGAAACTAACTTTTACATATTAATAACAATAAGAATTATAATTGGTCAAACAGGAGCCGAGTGACAAAGAATTTCTTTTAGATAGCGTGTAACATACATAATTTAAGTGTGATGTCTCAAAATGATCTACAAGTCTGGACGATTTTCCAGTTTAAAATTATTAATAATAATATGTAATATTGTATAAACACACGTAAATATTAATAATATTAATAAAATATGTGTGATCAAATAAATAAATAAATAAATACATAACTCGTAAAAACTTGATTTTTTTCTTATATTTCATAAAAACAATCATATTCATTCACATATTCGTTCATTACTAAATCATCGTCACATAAAGAAAGTAGTATAAAGTAAAAAAAAGTAAAGCAAATATTTTTTGTTTTTTGTTTTTTCGTGTTTACTGTTACATGTTACATCCGCGTGATTTGTAAGGTGGCACATTAAAATCTAATACCTAATTTGGTAACCAATTTACAAAAATAAATTGTATATAAATATATAGTGTACTTTTTTTTTCCAACATTTTAATTACTGATAAAATTTCAAAATTTTAAAATGTTGAACGAATTTAATGAATTAAATTTAGATATTTTAGTGCCAAATGGCGTTTTTCAATGTAAAGAAGATGAAATTGACAAATTATTTAACGCTGAACAAAGAACTCAAGCTTATTATGGTCAATATTAAAAAAAATTTCTTTTTCAAAGATAAAAAAAAGCGATAGAAAATAATATCGAATTTTTTATTTTTAGATGAATTTCTTCATTTATACCTCCTTCTAACTTTGCCACCAAA